>PVIJ01007239.1:26787-84504 GCA_004024925.1 Scalopus aquaticus | reverse complement strand
TTTTTCTTTTTCTTTCTGGCTTATTTCACTGAGTATGATTCCCTCTAATTCCATCCATGTTGCCGCAAATTGCATGTGTTTATCTTCTTTCCATGCTGAATAGTACTCCATTGTGTATATGTACCACATCTTCTGGATCCAATCATCTATTTTTGGACATCTGGGTTGCTTCCATACCTTTGCTATTGTGAATAGTGCCACAATGAACATACCGGTGCATGTATCCTTTCGGATTAGTGTTTTTGTGTCCTTTGGGTAAATTCCTAAAAGTGGTATTGCTGGGTCGTATGGGAGCTCCATGTTTAGCAATTTGAGGAATCTCCATACAGCTTTCCATAGTGGTTGGACCAGTTCACATTCCCACCAGCAGTGTAGAAGAGTTCCTTTTTCTCCACATCCTTTCCAGCATTTGTTGTTGCTTGTATTTTTAATGTGTGCATTTGATTTTAACCACAACTTTAGAGAATAGAATTTTTTGACCTGAATTTTGAATGAGGATATTGAGGTTCTGAGGGATTAGGTAGCTTGCCAGAGTTTTGTGTGAACTCAATATAAAATTGACTCCAATGCCATCCTTCCCATTCCCAACGCCACCTCCCCTCACCTTAGCATTATGCCTTGGGCAACCTTTGATCTATCTTTCTTTAAAAAAATATTGACGTAACATTGGTTTACAACACTTTATATGACTTAGAGATATATTATCACACCTCTTCACCTGTATGTTGCTACACCACACCCACCAAGGTACCCAGAGTCTTCCACCATTATCTACCTCTTTATTCTAATATATTCTTATCATTAGGAAAGAGAAAGTCATGGGACAGAAAGACTGAGAGCCAGTGAGCCAGCAAGAGCTTTTTTCCTTTAAAGAGAAGGAATAAGGGGACCAGTTCAAAGCAGATGGAGCAACCCCCTCACCACCCTCCCCACTCCTCCATTTTGAGGCTCAATGTACTGCACACCTGTCTCCTCATTCTTTCTTGCTCCTTTTTCAGGCTCAACATCTTGCCCCCTCTGCAATCTTTAAGCTTTCCCCCCTTATCTCCCAGCTACCTCACTCTTATTTCCCTTTCCTTTCCTTTGATTCCTAACCACTGGGACCACCACCGGACTCGCTGTCACCATGGACTGCACCCCACCCCCACTTCCTTTACCCCTTCTGCTCTCTCTGTTCCTTTCTCTTCTGCTCAGCTTTCAAGACCCCATCAGGGCCCCACCATTGACTCTGCTCTTACAATGGCTCTGTGGTTTTGAGATGAAGTAAAACGTCACTAATTTGTTCTAATTGGGGGGAAAGGTCAGTCTGCCTTAAACGAAAAGTATGAGTGATAGGATATTTGGAGGGGTGGGGGGGAAAATGCAATCTCATTACTTTCAAGTACATAAAGTAATCCCAATGACTAAGACAAGAGGATAAAAGGCAAAGCTATACATCTTGGAGCTCTGTAAGTGGTTTGACAATTAGGCACGGCTCATTTTTAATTAGGACATTCAGTTTGGGGATACAAATGCTGCTGAGGTCTTTGCACTGAAGTAGGCTAATATTTCTCTTGTTTACACAATTAGTTTGTGAAGAGAGTTCTTTCATCATGGATACAGGTACAATCTCATTAGACAGGTCCAGTGTTTCAGACCCACTTTCTTATGTCACATGAACTATAGGAAGAGTGCTTTGTTCAGTCAGTTTTCAAAAAGAAGTAATGGTGAACGACAACAAAAATACTCAATTCTCTGGTCCCCTTCTATGCAAGAGTTTCTTTCAGTAAAAAAAGAAAAACACAGTTTGGTTCCTATTTGTTTGGGATTGGGGATAAGGAGAAAGAACTGAATGGACATGTCCAGAGCTAAACTTCAAATGGTTTTAGCTCAGAATCTGCTAATTTAGAACTGGCGAAAATTGAGGATTTATCCAACTTTATTTATATGCTTTAAGATGATAATTTTTCTAAGCAAAATACAATAATAAACAAGATTTTCCTGCAAAGATTTATGAAATTCCTTAAAACACCAATTTTCAAGTATTGTCTATATACTTTAAAAGCACCTCTTGTTTTTGCGTAATTTTTGTGCTAATTAGTTGAACTTCCTATCAATATCTGGAAGCAGTTGCTTAGAGGAAGTCCTACCAGGAAGCCCTTCTTTGACCTATTTCACTTCTGTGTACAAAAGCAAACAACCACACTCACTTTTTTTGAGTAATTTATAATTAAGGCTTCTGGTCAATTCAAACTAGTGTCCCACTATCCTTTTTCATAGCCCAGCAATATTTTTCCCCAGTAAAATTAACCAAGAATGGGAAGACATGGGGGCTGAGTTCTACCAAGGTCTCTCAGAACCACGAAGAGGCCAGGTTTCTGAATTTCCATACATCCTGGCCCTCTCTCCCTGAGAATGTGGACATATGTGAGTAAATGGTAAAAAGGACTATCTCACCATCCTTTACCTTCCCGTGTTAGAGGGCTTCTCTGACACTCAGAATGGAGATATGCCTTGCTATGGAAACAAATCATGAAATTTGTGGAGATTTTCTTCAGTTACTAGGGAGTCAAATGTTGTGAAACTACTACTTTTCCTAAAAATCACAAACTAGGGACTACTTCTTAAAATTATGAGATTCCTCATCTTTAACCCAAAGGATTCATGAAAAGGATCCTTGAAATGGTTCAGAAGGCCAGAGCTAGAGAGATGAGGGGATAACTTTTGTTTATAAACCATTAGAAATACATTTAAAGGGATTAACTTTGTTTGAGAGCCACTAAAAATGCTGAGCAAGGTCAGGGGACTACTTCAAGTGAGGCTGAATTTTTGTGTTTTGCAATTCAGATGAACACTATGCTTAGAAAGGAGCAATCGAAGCAACAGAAATTCTTCATTAGTAATAGGAAAGAAGCAGTAGGAATTCTTCATTAGCAGAGGGTGCTGAATGGTGGGAGGCTACGGGATTGAAGAATAGTGACCCATACCTGGTAACTTTCAAGGCAAAATTGGCAGGAAAGCTATTTCAAAGGGAAGTATTCTAGGGACTATTGAAGGTGAGAAAATTTTGACTTCTATTTGGGACCATAGGAAGAGAAAAAGGTTTAAGAGCCTCTCTTTAGCCCTCCAAATGTCAAGTTAACATGGTATTTTAATGGTGGCATAATTTAATGTGATATAAACAAAAAACAATATATGTCATAAAAGTACTTGCTTGTTTATAAACCATTAGAAATACATTTAAAGGGATTAACTTTGTTTGAGAGCCACTATAAAATTTCTTTTATAAAAGAAAGCTTGGTTGTATTCTAAGTGTGTTTCTATTCATATTGGGGTTCTGATATTTTCTATGGGTATTTTCACTTTTGACACTAATATGCAAATAAATAAGAAAATGGAATTGTGTTTACAAATTTATGCTTACAAGTCTGCATGAATAAATTTGTCAAATGACTAAGGGTCATTTAAAAGAGCTTAAAAGAACACATCAAAAGTCATCAAATAGACGAATTGAGGAACTACTGACTAATAAAATTATTTGCCATCCCTTTCAGTATGCATTTCTTTTAATGAGGCACACATGATTTCTGGAGCTGGCCCCATATACTTGGACTTTAGAGTTAGAATCAGAGACATTAGAAAGGGACTTTAGAAATTATCTAGTGCAGTAATTTATTTTCAAATAAATTTTATTTTATTCTTCAAACAAAATCTTACTTGAAAGCCCAATATAGGAACCTGGTAATAGGGAAGAGTCACTAATTAAAGTAGAGTCGATGAGCCTGAAACCTAGCCCACCCCCTTACTACTCCCACTGCCGCATTTTTCTGACTGGGGAAGCTGAGGTTTACAGAAACTAATGTCTCGGCCAATTTCACCCAAGAAATGATAAAGATCTCTTATTTTCTTTCATCTTTCTCATCTCCATTTTCCATCCCCTTGCACTTCTAATAAAACATGCCCACACATGCACAGAGGCGCGCGCACACACGCACGTGCACACACACACACACCCATCTCAGGTAATCAGTAAGAGATCCTCTTGCTTTTTACAAGCCACTAACATGTCATTGTGACTGTCTTTGTTATGTTCTATCTCCTAGGAATATTTACATGTTCAAAGAGAAAAGTAAAAAGTAGGTAACTAATTGAATCACTAAAGATTCCATTGGCAGCACTGTGACAAATTTCGCTGTGTGTGTGGGCTTCCTCAAACCACACTCTGTAGGCATCCGCTTATTTCCCCAATATTTAAGGCCAGCCCTGTTGGCTTATTTAAAAAGAAAAAAAAGAGTGGTTTCAGACAAAATCTCTGTAGGAATTTACATTTAGAGCATTTCGGTCTTGAGATTTGAACAAGCAGAATGAGGGTGAAAGGTGCTCCCACTCTTATTTAGCGAGCTTCCATTTTATTGCACTTCGTTCTGAATAGGTGCAATGTTCCAGAATACTTTGCTTTGTTTCCTCTATGGCTAGGAGACAGGCCTGTGTGTGGTGGGGTTTGTGTGTGTGTGCACGTGCGCATGCCTGTGTGCATGCATGTATGCGTGAATGAGTATGTACTCTTTGAGAGAGAATCAGAAAGACACACACATACTGACACAAAAAGACACACTTGTACATAGAGACACAGAAATGATACAGAGACACAGAGAACAACCTACATATATACACGGACACACACACACACACACAGAAAGAAACGAGAGACTGAGTGACAGTGGCAGAGAAAGAGCAGGACAGGCAGAAAAAGTGAGACACATATACAGAGGAAAATTTAGAGTAGGTAAGATTGAGGCTGAAAGATTGAGAAATAAACACAAACAGAGTGAAAAACAGACAGGGATAGAGAGAAAGAGACTAAAGGAAAAACTGAGAGGGAGTGACAGAGAGACTGAGAGTGACGGAGAAAATCCGGGACAGTGAAAGGAAAATCGTGGGGATAGAGGGAGACAGGAATCATTCTCATTTTTTTCTTTGCACTGGAAGCATTCAATGTTTCATTTGTGTCCCATGTAACTTGGAAATTAAATTTTAGTGTCTCCTATTCAGAGGCGAACTTTTCAGAGCAGTATCTGATGCTCAGAAGCAAATATTTTAATCTACCCACAGAAAATACATTCTTTCATTCCATTTTATTAACCAAATGTGACTGTTCAGGAATCACAATTATGGGGGTATAGAAAACAAAGCGGAAGCTTGGGGCTGACTGGAGACCAACATGATGAAGCGATCATCAGTTCTCCAGCTCTTCAATGCCAGACATTAACATCCCTCAGCAGCCCTGCAGTGCTATGCACATTGTGGGTTTATGCCTCAGGTAGGGGAGACACCTGGGTTGGATGTACTCTATGTTCAGTGTGTCTGTGTACCTGACAGTCATTGCAGTTTTAAGATCTTCTCTATGCCTTCAGGGGAGGGTGAGCACATTTCATGGAATTCTTCATCTTACCTATTCTGCCAGGAACTCACCCACTGCCACCTAAATGTTGATGTTATAATAGTTGCCATGTACAAATGAAAAAAAAAATAGAGACAATCAAGATTGTCTCACAAGTCTATGTGATTCTGATCAACAAACAGATGTAATAGAAGGAGGGAAGGGGAGGGGATAGGAGGAGAGGAAGCAAATTAAGGGGAGGGAAGAGCGCAGGGGAAAGAGAGAGACTCAAAGAGAAATGAATGTTTATGTCTACTAAAGTATGTCTATAAGAATGTGAATATTAGCTTTGTTAATAATAGGTTCAAACTGGAAACAGCCCAAATATATGCAAGTAGAACAAATAAATGAATGATGGATAATTATATATTCGTAGAGCAGAATACTGCATAGCAATAATAAGTGAATTACTTATAGATACACCAACATAGCTGAATCCTACATACAGGGGCTGTGAGTGAAAGAAAGTCAGACACAAAAGAGTATATATTGCATGACTGAATTTATATGAGGTTCAAGAACAGGCAATTCTAATGAATGATAATAGAAGTCAGAATGATGGTTACCTCTGCAGGGAAGGTATTAATTGGAAAGGGACTTGAAAGAGACTTCTTTGGTGCTGGAAATGTTCTGCATATTGATCTGGGCCAGGGGTCAGCAAACCATATCTTGGGAGTCAAATTAGGTCACCCCCCTTTTTTTGGATAGCTAGGGAGCTCAGGGTAGTTTTTACCTTTTAAATGGTGACGAAAAAAATAAAGAAAAGAATAATATTTCATAACATGTGTAAGTTATATGAAATTCACATGTCAGTGTCCCTAAATAAATATTTATTGGCACAAAGCCACACTTACTTGTTTACATATTGTCTAAAGCTGCTTTTGTGCTACAAAGGCAAAGTTGAGTGTTGCAACAGAGACCATATGGCCTGCAAAGTCTAAAATATTTACTCTCTGGCCTTTACAAAAACTTTGCTGACCTCTGATGTAGGTCATAGTTGCATGGGTATAGACATATGGAAAAACACATTGATCTGTGTGCATTTAACATGAGGGCACTTTATGTACTTTATTGCATAGAATTTTTCCAATATCTGGAGAAAGGGAGATTAATAAGGACACTTGCTCAAATGTTTGGCGTATATTAGGTTCAGAAAAGAAATGCTGAATCCACTCTTTACTATATTTTCCTTCTTATACATGAGAATCACTCATTTATATACCTTCTTTATGACCAAGGTATTGAAAGAAGCAACATTAGAAGCAACTGTGACACCAATCAGTAAAATTTTTTCAAATCATAACACTCAGAATGTTTTGCAAGCAGAAAAAAACATGGATTAATATATAATTTCCTATTCTCCTTTTTAAAAAAGAACAAAACAAAAAAATGGGAAACTGCTTTGGCAATAACAGAAAATCTGCCTCACATTGGTGGTCCACCTCTGAGTGGTATATTAAATCATTGTTAAAGGTCATTATGACTTGTCTGAACAGGCATTTGTGTTATTAACTAAAGAACTGGTTAAAATAAATCCCCATGCTACTCTTTCTCAGGAAAATATCTGTTACTCTGAAGAGAGATCGGAGTAAGCCAAATGACAATGATAAATGCACTATAAACACTTCTTGTTGGAAGCTTGCAATGATGAGATTTCTTTACATTGTCAAATTTGCTCCTAACTTTAGTTTTATATTTTTGCTTTTTCTAATTTTTTACAAACTATAACATGTCAAGGACCACATTTTAGTGTAAAAAGAAAAGGAGAGCTGGAAAACATATCTAAAAGATGGCTTCAGGGTAGGAATTGTATTTGTTTCTAAAAGCCAGAATACAAGTTTAAAATCACAGGTTGGCAGTCAGACAAGCCAGTGACAGGTTTTTCATTAAATCTTGGCTAAATTGTATAGTTCTGTTGTAGTTGCTGCTATTGTTACAGCTACAGTTAGAAACCAAACAATATCAGAGTGATTCAAACAGAATGGCAAGACAAAGAAGGTCAATTTTGTTAATCAGCTTGCGTTCTTTTTTCTCCTATTAATAACATTTTATACTCATTTTCTAATTTGCATTCAGCCTCAGGTATTCCAGTCAAGTATATTTCATCTGTTTAGAAATATCTGGCAGCTTTTCAATTAGAATTACAGGACTTCTCCAGACTATATCCAGTTCCTTTCTTATGAACCTTGATTACTGATCCCAATTCTTGAAGTATTGGGAAATTTTAGCTCCAATTTGAAGTCTGTCTGGCATATAATAGAAATTCACATTTACATGGGAAAATATCCCATGGATGGTTTCAGGATTATTGAGATAATATATGTAAAGTTCCAAAAACATAGTTGTGCTCTATGACTGATACTGATGTCAGCCTTGTAAAAAATCCATTGGGTTTTTACACTTCATGTGGTAGTAGTTGGATCTGGGCAGAGTGGAGCAATAGCAGCACTACTTAGTAAAATTTCCTGTGACAATGTAACTATCCTGCAGGTGCCATTCAATTTAGTAGCCACTAGCCACTTGTGGCTATTGAGCACTTGAAATGTGCCCTGTGTGAATGAGGAACTGCATTTATAACTAAAAATATTCACTGTCTCTTAAAGCTATGTACAGCATAGCCTTAGGAGACTAAATTTCCTTGCTAAGTGAGTTTTAAAGTAGATGTGCTTATCTTTCTTTGTGCCATGGGTCCCTTGAGAAGTCTGATGAAGTCTACTGGATAGCTTCTTTAAGATTTTTTCCTTCTTTTAAAAAACAGCTTAGAGGGTGAATGATGCATGTGTACTTATGGAGGTGTGAAATGTACTCCCCAAATAATATAGTTATGTAAATGGAAACAATAACGTTTAAGAAAAATACATAATAAAAAACTTAAAAAACAGGTTTATTGAGATAAAATTCATACAGCATACAATTTGCTCTTTTAAAGTGTATAATTCAATGGTCTTTAGTATATTCAATGATATCTGCATCAATCGCCGCAGTCAATTTTAGAACATTTTCATCATTTCAAAAAAATTCTTTTTTTTATTGTTATTTATATCTTTTACATTGTGTATTCCCCTTGGGTAACCCACCACCGATTCACCCCTGACCCATCACCATAGTCCCTTGTGCTCTTTTCTCCCCCATTTTGAGCCCTTATCCTCCCCCTCCCTGCTGAGTGGCTCTCTCTTGTTTGGTTCCCCTATATTCCTGTTATAAGTGAAACCATTCGATATTTTTCTCTTTTTTTTTTCTGGCTTATTTCACTGAACATGATCCCCTCTAGCTCCATCCATGTTGCTGCAAATTGCATGTGTTTATCTTCTTTGAATGCTGAATAGTATGCCATTGTGTATGTGTACCACATCTTCTTCATCCAGTCATCTATTTTTGGGCATCTGGGTTGTCTCCATACCTTAGCGATGTGGCTGCGACATCTGTCACCACATAGATCGCCAGGGTTGATTTGACTGATCTGGCTGGCTAGGCGGGTGTCCCCTTCCTCCCTCACCGCTCCATGTGTGTCCCTCCCGAAGCTGTGTGCTCAGTTGAAGAGGATGGACTTCCCCAAATAGAGACTGACCGTTCTTAGGTGGAGGGTATACGAGTAGCTGCGCTCCCGTATTAGAACCTCCAAACAAGCTCTCAAAAAAAATTCTTTTTTTTCTTTTAAAAATTCTTTATCATTTTAGCTATCATCCCCCCTAGTCTCCTAAACCCAGGCCTAAGCAATAGCTAAATCAACTTTTTTCTTTCTAAATTTCACTATTACGTATTTTCACATTGTTGTGGGTTGAACTGCAATCCCCAAAAGAAGTCCTAACTCCCAGTACCTCACAATGTGATTTATTTGGAAATAGAATCATCACAGATATCGTTAACTAAGAGGAGATCATAATGAAGTAGGGTGGGACCATAATCCAGTATGACTGGTGTTTTTAAGAGGGAAATTTGTACACAGACAAATACAGAGGGAAGAGAAAAGGCGAAATAGTCATGCGATGATAGAGGCACGGATTGGAGTAATACAAGCGAAGAAATGACAAAGGTATCTTGCAAACACCAGCTTCGTAGAAGAAGCAAGGAAATGTTCAACATAACAGGTTTTCCAGAAAGTATGACCTTGCTGATACCATGATTTCAGACTTCCAGCTTCCAGAATTGAAAGACAATAAATTTCTGTTGTTATAAGCCACTCAGCTTGTGTTCCTTATTTTGGTAGATGTAGGAAATTAACATACATAAGACTGGAATCATATAGTATGTGTTTTTGTGGACTGCTGTCTCTTACCATGTTTTCAAGGTCCATATATTAGCATGTATCAATATTTCATTCCTTTGTAAGGCCAAATGATATTCCATTGTACAGATATCCCAACTTTGTTTATCCATTTGTCTATTAATGGACCATATCAGTTTTTTCCCACTCTCTGGCCATGAACAATGGTGCTATAAACATTTGTGTATAAGTTTCTCTGTGTATAATTGTTTCCTTTTCTCTTGGGTATATGTGTATGATTTGAAATACTGGAGTCATATAGTAACTGTATAATTAATCATTTGAAAAACTGCCAGACTGTTTTCCAAAGTGTCTGGACCATTTTACATTCTCATCAGCAGTATATGAGGGTTCTGTTTTTCCATATCCTCGCCAATATTTGTTATGTGGATTTAAAAAGATTTATTGGTCAATTGTTTACCTACCTATGTAACATTAAAGTTATATTCTCACTCCTACATATGTGCATATGCTTCACTCACCCTCCACCAAACTTTCTGTGCCAATACCCTCTCTCCCGTTTCTTCCCCCTCCCTCCCTTTTGTCCCCCACATCAAAAATAATAAAATAGGAATAAATTTAACAAAACACATGCAAAACAGAAAACTGCAAAGTATTGTTGACAGAAATTATAGAAGATCTAAATAAATGAAAAAATATTACATATTCATGGACTGGAAGACTTAACATTTTTAATTTAGCAACACTCACCAAAATGATATATGGATTCTATATCAGAATCACAGCTAAATTCTTTGTAGAGACTGACACACTGATTCTAAAAGCTGGCAAGGGATTGGTCCAGAGTGGCTAAAACTTTCCTGAAAAGAAAAATGAAGTAGGTGTAACTGTAAATGGGATTTAAAAAAATCGTCCTTCTAATTCATTGTTTCTGCATATAGAAGTGCAACTGATTTCTGTGTATTGATTTTGTATCCTGCCACTCTACCATATTCATTTCTTTCTAGTAGTTTTTTTTTTTTTTGGAAAGTCTTTTGGATTTCCTATCATATGTAATGATATCATCTGTGAATAGTGATAGTTTCACATTTTTTTTTCAATTTATATTCCTTTTATGTCTTTTTCTTTCCTAACTGCTTCTGCTAGTACAGTCACCATAGTAAACATAAAATGGTATTTTATTGTGGTTTTTATTTCAACTTTTCCAGTGACTAATGTTACTGAGCAACTATCTTTTCTTATACTTGTTGGTCATCTCCACAATACTATTTTGAGAAATGTCTATGCAGATCAGAGCAACTGTTAGAAATAAATGATACAGTAAAATGACAGGATAAAAAGTCAATACATAAAAATAAACTGCATTTCTATATGCAAAAATAATTAATTATAAATAATTAAATTAAATAATTTAAAAGGGAAATTTAAAAACAAATCCCATTTAAAATCTTATCAAAAACAATAAAATAACTGAGAGTAAACTTAACAAAGGAGGTGAAGGACCTGTAATGTTGAAAACTGTAGGATTCTGTTGAAGGAAATAAGGCACAAAGAAATGCTCATGGGCTGGAAGAATAAACATCATCATTAAAATGGCCATATTACCTACCTCAATTTACAGATTCAACACAATCCTTATCGAATCTCAATGGCTTTCATCAAGGAATTAGAACAAGCAATTCCAAAATTTGTATGGAATGACAAAAGGCCCCAAGTAGCCAAAACAATCCTAAGAGAAAGGAAGAAAAACGAAGGTGCCATACTACTTGACTTTATACTACAAAGCAACAGAAATCAAAACAGTATGATATTGGAACAAAAACAGAAAAATATACCAATGGAATAAAAAGGAAAGCCCAGAGATAAATCCACACAAATATGGACAGTTAATCTTTCATAAAGGAGCCACCATCATACAATGGAGAAAGGAAAGCCACTTTTACAAATGGTGTTGGGGAATATGGATAACCACATGCCAAAAAAAAAAATGAAACCAGATTCACATTTAACTCCATAGGCAAAAATTAACTCCAAATGGATTAAAAATTTGCATATAAGGCCTGAAACCATAAAATACTTAAAAGAAAATAGGGGATGCACTACTAGACAGCAACCACAAAGACATATTTCGGGATTCAGATCAATGACAAGGAAAACTAAAGTAAAAATAAATAAGTGGAATTGCATCACACTAAAAAGCTTTTGTACCTCAACAGAAACTATCACAAATATCAAAAAGGCAACCTACAAACTGGGAGAAGATATTTGCACAACAATGTCTGACAAGGGATTAATTTCCTAAATATATAAAGTACTAGTACAATCCCAAAACAAACAGACAACCCAGTCAAAAAATGTACAAAAAATGGGCCTCTCTGGCAGTGCAAAGGGTTAAGCACAGCACTATGAAGCTATCCAGAGCCACTGCAGGACGAGTTTGATACCCAGCCAGGAAGATTCCCACATGGTGCAGCAGACCTCTCCTGCCCCTCCCGCTGCTCCCCTCAACAGTGTGTTTCAGTTGATCTGCCTGTTCTGCTCCCCACTTTGTCTCCGGTGAATCCTTTCACCACCCCACACCTCTGGGCTACACCCCAGCTTGTATGCAAAAATAAATAAATCTTTAAAAAATGTACAAATGACCTAAATAGACACTTTCCCAAAGAAGACATTCAGATGGTCTGCAGGTACATGAAAAATTGTTCAACATACTTATTATAAAGAAAATGTGAATCAAAACCACAATGAGATATCACCTCTCCCCTGTGAGAATGGCGTTTATGAAAAAGAATGGAAATAACAAAAGCTGGTGAGGATGTTAAGAAAAGGCAACTCTCATCCACTGTTGGTGGGAATGCAATTTGGTGCATCCTCTTTGGAAAACAGTATGAAGATAGTTGAAAATATTAAAAATTACTTATGGTCCAGCAATACCACTTCTAAGTATTTATCCAAGGAATATGAAAACACTAATATGAAAAGATTTATGCACTCCTATATTCATAGCAACACCAGCCACAATTGTCAATTATTCACAATTATTCACAATTGCATATTATTCTGATTTCCTACAAATTTTCTCAACTTTGTTAGTTTTAACAATTTTTTTATTGGATTCCTTAAGGTTTTCTATATACAAGACCATGTCACCTATAAATAGGCACGATTTTACTTCTTCATTTCCAACAGAATGTTTTGTATTTCTTTTTCTTGCCTAATTGCCCTGGCTAGAACCCGCAGTATCTTATTGAATAGAAGTGGCACGGGCATCCTTGCTCTATTCATATTGCTAAGGGTGCAGTGCAGTCTTTCACCAGTCAGTATGATTTTGGCTGTGGGCTTTTTATAGGTGCCTTTTAACAGACTGAGGGTGTTCCCTCCTATTCCTAGTTTGTTGAGTGCTTGTATCATGAAAGAGTGTTACATTTTGTTCAATGTTACTTTTCTGTGTCCATTGGGTCCACAGAAATGATAGTGCAATTTTTTAAACTCTATATGATGTATTACATTAATCAATTGTTGGATACAAATAAGAGACATTCTACAGGAGAGGGGGAGGAAGAGAGACTAAAATAGAGGAGAAAAGAGCACAAGGGACTATGGTGAAGGTTCACGGCTGAATTGGTGGGAAACCTATGGGGATACACAATAATGTAAAGGATATAAATTAAAGTAAAAAAAACCTGGTTTGTATCTCTGGGCTATATTCCACTTGGTTATAGTGTTTAATTCTTTTTATATGTTACTGGATTCAGTTTGCTGGTATTTTGCTGATGATTTTTGTGTATATATTCATAAGACATATTGGCCTTAGAGTAATTGAGGAAATATTCACTCTTAATCTATATTTGGAAGCATTTGTTATAGTTATGGACTCTGGGGGGGCCCATAAACCCCAGATTCAGAACCCTTACTTTAAATTTTCCTCAGGATGAGGAGAAAAGATTCAGAATACTGAGTCTCAATCCATTTCTATGATCAATAAACACTACTAAGGCACAACTAAAATTTAGGCTATTACAAAATCTAAATGTCCTTTTCTCACAATTTCCTTAACCTCCATTTCTTCTTCATTGAGCTAGGTAAAACCATAATCTGTATTTTAATCATTTCTTTCTCTATTGTGTTTTTTCTTCTTCATATCCAACCCATCCCCTCTCTGAAAGGCCTCAAAATGTTTCTGCTAAAATTTTCCTCCATTCTTGTTACCATGGCCACCTTACTCAATTCCTCTTCAGAACTCTTCACTGACTCCCAAATTGCTTGCTATCAAGAATGGAACCTATTATCCTTATCTGAAAAGCTCACTGTCACATCACTGCTTCCATATCTCATTTTTTCCCTTCCTACAATGGTTGGCTAAGGATGTGACTCATGCAGTTCAAGGCTGTGTACTGAAGGCACTCATCATCTCCTGATTTTTTTCAATGGAAAGTCCTAGCACTAGGATGCAAGAAGCTGGTTCTGTCATAGGCTCAAGGAGATGTCACTGTGAACAAACTCGTACTGCAATTCTCCTTTGTTACTTTTGGATGTCACTATGATTTGGAAGACTATTATCCTGATTCTCTGTTAACCTTTGTCCATCTATTTAACCAGCTTCTTCCCTTCCCCTTTTCAAATCTAACATTTAAAAATGTCTTTGATTTTGAAAGTATTTCCTCCAGATTCACTTTTGAATAAAGTTAGTGATTAATTCATAAATCTAGCTATCAACACTTGTCCCCAGAACATTTTTCACTATAAGCCTGTGCAACAGATAATTTCAAGTTGTAGGAGTCTACCCTGGTTCCTTTCATTAAAATTGCAAACTAAAAGGAATTCTAAACACAGATATTTCTTACTAAGGCCATTTTATTACCTGTCAGTCTTTTAACCACAGACATAATCTTCAGCCAGGCTTTGCAGTAACACTACTTAAAGGCTGTCTTTAAATAGGAAATATGCATAGGTAAATGATGGGATAAAAGAACACTGAACAATTCTTGCTAGCTTTCAACAGGTAAGTTTATTCTTTATTTCTTTTAGCAAAGGTTTCCACAAGCAAAATGTGGCTATTAGGAAATAGTCAGCATAACCAAACCACATCCTGCCCAGGTAGATGTGTCATTGTAATATTGTTTTGTTTATCAATTGGTTATACAAATTCCCTATAATGATGAGTCTGTAAAAAAAAAAAAGGCACTTCCCCCATCAATACGTGTGATGATAGCTTCTTCTATAATAAAAATACCTGATCCTGTGCTGTTCAGAAGAGGAAGAGTAAACTGAACTATAAATAGTTTTGTAATGCTCATTTGTCCTAGAATCAAGTAGAAATTTCCATTCAGTTACCTTCTTATGTCATTCTTAACATATTTTCTAATCACCTCCTCCTCTCTCCCAAATAATCATATAACTGTTCTCCCCAACACACCTCAAAACTTAACCTTCCTAATCACTGAAATAAAACTTGAGGTGGATGTTGTGTGCATAATTCACACATTTCTCTTTTGGTATCTATAGGCTAGTGTAGGAATAGAAGTCTTAGCAAAAGTTTCAATAAAGCAAAATTCTGCTCTAACAAATAGTTGTAGATCCTCTGAATTTGGTGTAACAAGGTAAAATCAATAATAGGTGAGAGGAGTGAGAGGGTAGAGTGGCAGGTTGCCAATTTCTTTTTGGACAATTTGAGTTTTAGAATCTGGCAGAATATTGTGAAGCTGTCCAGCAGGATGTTAGATTGCAAGTATATTTGTATTTTGCAAGTTTTACATTTTACACCAAAATACCAGACACGTATTTTTAGATATACACTGTGTTGATCAAAATAGAAAGTATGAGACTGCTATGGGGTGATAGAAACAATATGTGAAAAAATAATGAATTTGCTATCATTTTTTATTTTGAACTTTGTCCATGGTTTAGTCTTTGGCCCTTAAAATGCAAAGGTTTTGGAAGCATTTGCCTCTAGATAGGATACTTTTGGTCCTCAGAGTGTTTTATGTAACAAAATATTAACTTATATCCATACTATTACGACACCATGAGAAATACTCCACTTTGCACTTTTTCAGAAGCAACAATTATTATCTCTGCTATCTTTTTTAATCTAAGCATTTCCTCTGAGCTCTGGAGTTCAGCTACTTTTCCAGGAAGTCGAAATCTGAAGACTCGTCTTACAAATAGAATAAAAGGATGTTTAATCATCTTTGAAAATTAAGCACATCATATATTTAATGACACTAATAAAGTCAATAAAACTGGATAATATAATTGTCTCTTATCCAAAAGAAATGTCCTTAGAACCCTCTTTACACATCTACCATTACCTAGGTAATTTAGGCAAAAAGCTTCTGCTTTTACATGAATTACTTTGAATTGTTATGTGGTTGTTTTCAGCCTGAATTGTCCAGATTGATATAGTGTGGGTCCATGAAAGAAAAGCAGGCTGCCTTCAAATAGATGTGGGAGTGGGATTGTATGCATTAGGTGTATGTCATTCATCACTGCTGCCTTTGATGTTTGCAAAGAATACCTTTTGTGGAGAACACAGGAGACATGGTACATAGAAGCACTTAGGGATCTTTACACCCAAATCTAAATGATAATAATGGGACACAGATTACTCTATAGGCTTTGATGAAGAAGTACACTGCCCAGACCAAATATTTTAGTGATCCTAGTTTCACTTGTGTTGGTTACTTTCTGGAACCATATTAGATATCTGTGCAACAGATATTATGCCAAATGTTAGTCAAAAATGGAAATTGAAAGCAAAGTTTTAACAAATGGATTAAAAATAAGATGACTGTATGGCCCATAATTCTTCAGCCTGTATCATAATAGCGCAGGGAACCTTTAAGCGGATAGTCAAGTAAATGTGACAAGTCCCACACTACCCTCCAGTCAAGGATCAAATTACCTTGAATCTAGTTAAAAACAAGCCATAAAGCATTTGGAAAATTTTGCAAATTGTAATACTTCAGTTAAATGAAGAAGGATACATTTGTGAACAAAAACACGAAAATAATTCACACATGTTCCCTATGTGTTCTAAGTCCTCTGATCCTGAACTTCTAAGGAAAATTCAGAGACTTTGGCCAAGATTGTTGTGCCCTCTTTGGCTTGGGGTTCACAGGAAAAGAATGAGCAGTTTTGGGCCTCCCTGGTGGCGCAGCGGTTGAGCGCTGCGCTGTGGAGCTGTCAGCAGTGCGCTGCGGGTTGGACACCCGGCCGGGAGAATCCCACATGGTGCGGCAGACCTCTCCTGCCTCGCCCGCTGCTACCCTCAGCAGTGTATTTCTGATCTGCCTGTTCTGCTCCCCACTCTGTCTCTGGTGAGCCCTCTCGCCACCCCACGCCTCTGGCCTGTACCCCAGCTTGTATAAATAAATCTTTAAAAAAAAAAAAAAAGAATGAACAGTTTTGCCTCAGCTGCAGCCATGGTCCTCTGACTCCATAATACTTGCCAAATTCAGCCTGGAAACCATACAAAATATCAAGGAATTGTCTTGTCCTGTCAATTTGGCCCACAGTGACAGGTCCACAACATGATAACTTGAATTGTAAAGCAGCCTGTATTTTCTATATGCTTCCATATTACTAACAAGTCCATATTTGATAAACCATAGCTTCTGAAATGCAGTTTTTAAATGTATACACGTCTCCCAATAATACCATGATAGACAACATATGCACTCAGCCAATGCATTAGGAATGACCTCAGCAACAAATAGAATTGGTTCACACTAGAGACCATGATCCATATTGAAGTAGGTAGTCAATCTGGCCCTGAAGGATAGAAGGACTGCAATGACTAGCTTGCTATTTGAAGACTTTTCATGACATAAAGAATGACATTTTCAAGTTAAGCTAGAGCCTGAATCAGGTTGGAAAATGTAAAGACATTCCATCTGTCCAGGGTAGAAATTCTTAGCAGTAGTTATAGCAATAAACAGTGAGTCTATCACTGGGGTCATATGGTATGCTGGTTAATTTGTATTTAAAATGAGTGACACTGCTCATAATCATCTACATTTCTGAGAAAGGCTCTTAAGTCCTGCAGAATATAAGCTTGACTATGGTGCTGTATTAAGAAAAAACCCAGCAGCTACTTCTGATATTTATAAGAACATCAAAGGCAGAAAAAGCAGAAATAATAGGCAAGGAGTGGGATTACACATATTCAGGCTTGGACACTGAGATAAGGTGATGAAGGAAGCGTGCAAAACTAAGATTTTTCAGAACTAGAAAGAGGAAAGACACAATTTCACATAGTATAATTTTAAAATTATTTATCCTGATACTCTGGTAGGTATAGTAGCTTTCACATCATCAGTTCAACTTGTAACTTGCTCAACAAATATGGCCTTGAATTTGAGCTTTCAGAGAAAGTTGAATTTCCCTATTCTAACTTCTCTTATGTTTACTTCCTGCAATGGTTAACTTCATTGATCAACATGATTAGGCTACCAGTGCCCAGATATTAGATCATTCTGAGTGTTTTTTTGAGGACATGTGTTTTGGATGAGTTTAATATTAATCAGTAAACTGAGTAAAACAGATTACATTCCTTATTGTGAGTGGCCCTTATCTGCTCAGCTGAAGTCCTGAATAGAACAGAAAGGCTGATCTCCCTTTTAGGAGGAGAGAATTGCTCCTGTCTGGCTGTTTTCAAACTGGAATATTGACTTTGTCCTGTCTTTGGACTCAAACTGAAACTACAGCTATTCCTGGGTCTTGAACTTGCTAGAATCAGACCGGAACCATGTGATCAGCTCTCCTGCTTCTCACGTTTTCAGACTTAGACTAGAAATATACCACAGGTTCTCCTGGGTCGTGAGCTTGCAGACTTGCTGATCTTGGAACTTGTCAACCTCCCAAATCTCATGACCTTTATAATAAGTGTATGAGTCAAATCCTTTAAATATACATTATATATATATAAAGGACTTTTATATAATTATTATGTTATATATCATAGATATACAATATAAAAAGTATATCTATATATATCTCTAACTCCTTGGCTATGTTTCTCTGGAGAACTTTCCCTAATACAATTCCCAGTGTCTTTTGAGCCATGCTCATCCTCTGATCCTTTGTTCACAGACAGAGGTGTCTTATTATCTAAATGCAGACTCTCCATTTGGATCTTATTTTGAACCCTGTCTCCAACCTTTCCCTCTCCTTTAGTTCCTTTCCATACGGTTTCAATTGTACATAGGTCTTTGCTACCTACACAAAAACCATTGCTTAGGTTCTAATACTCACACACCAGCTCATCACATCTCCCGTCTTATTCCCTTCCTTGGTATTGCTCTATTTCACAAGAAGTTGTAAATATCTGTGTCTTCAGTGCTTCAGTGCCTACATGGTACTTACTCTGCAATCAGGTTTTTATCCCCACCAAGTGAAAGTGGTTTTCCAGAATGTTTTCTAACCATCAATTTACCAAATTATTGGATTCTGGGGACAGAGGTCAGACTGTAGTAGACCGAGTATCACAGGAGAAGTAAAGAATTGGTGACAGTAAAAGTATTCTTTTGCACAACAAGGAGTAAAGAAAAAAGGAATGAAGTCTAGTAAAGGGACAGCAAGTAGGATGGAAGTTTATTTGCCTCAGTGAGAAAAAATTGACAAGTCTGCTGAGAAAACACAAGAAAAAGAGTATAATTGGTAGAGTAAAAACCAGGAGAAGTGAAAAGGGAGTGAACCAGTTTAAAACACTTAGAAAATAACCTTTTCATAAACAGAGTGAGTAGATCATTGGTGCCTGGAATATCTAACACTCTTCCTCCAACTGTAATATATAATCTTCCTAACACTGTTATCATGGAAATAAATTATTTGATTCTGCTGCTATAATTGTATTTTACCATATAAATAAAGCTTTATATCCTAACTAGGTATAGTTAGAGAGCATGCTACTCTCTTTAGATATACTAAAGGTTTAAATAAGGTTTTTATGATCTGGTCTGGAGATTGAAACACCACTTATGACATTGTTTCTATAGGAAATTCTCTCTCTCTTTCTCTCTCTCTCTCCACCCCCCTTCTTCAACACCCCCCTTTTCTCTCCACCCCCCCCCTTCTCTCTCCTCTCTACTTCCTACTATCCAGAGAACTGTCTGTTGATGGCTAGGAGGTTGTCTACCCTATTCCAATGACACCAACACTGGAAAAGCCAAACTTGGGAACTCATATAGAGAAATAGTTTTTAAGGTCAATTTACAAACCATCCAAGAATACCAGTCTTATTGATTGGTAGGCACAGCTCAGTTTAACCCAAAAGTAGAATTACTCAGCTTGTTTGCCTTTCTTATTCACCACCCCTGACTCCAAATAACCATTAAGTTTTCCCTTAAATAAATTTCATCTTCTCAATAGAAATGTTTTCTACCCTTGAGGAAAATCCAAGTAATGGATCACAGGATCTGAAGGCAGTATCAAGGATTTCCAAAGATCGTTTTGAACAATGTATAGTCACTTCAAGTTATAAACTCCAAAGGGTACTCTTTGAAGCTGTGAGAAAGTTCAAGTGCTGATATATTTGCTTGAAATTCTTTTAAATCCTAGGTTGTATTTTAGCGTGTTTATTAGTTGTCTTTTCAGGGACTGTTTCTTTATCTGCTCAGCTAGATTTTAAGTGCTAAGAGACAGGAAATGTAGTTTCTTTTTCTTTTCTTTCCCTTTTTTAAAAAAAAAATTCTATGTGTTCATTGAGTAAATTAGGCTTACATCTTTGTATCTGCTGCAGTGGTCACAGGTTCAAACCTTTACAAATATATACTTTCACACTCTGTCCACCACCAGTGCCCCAACAATCCTCCACCATGTTCCATTTGGCCCCTTCCCTGCCCCCGCCCATCGTACCACCTTCCCCCTTTGGTTGCTTCAGTCACATTTTTCTGATCCACTCCTCTGTTCCTGGGCACTTGTGCCGTCTCCATAACTTAGCTATTATAAATAGGGCTACAATGAACATAGGAGCACATATATCCCTTCGAATTAGTGTTTTTGTGTTCTTTGGGTAGATACCTAGGAGTAGAATGCTGGATCACATGGTAGATCCACTTTTAATCTTTTCAGGAACCTCTATACTGTTTTCTATAAGGGTTGGCCTAGTCTACATTCTCACCCACAATGTACGAGGGCTCCTTTTTCTCCACATCTTCCCCAACACCTGTTATTTCTGATCTTTTTGATGTGAGCCATTCTCACAGGTGTAAGATGGTATCTCATTGTGTTCTTGTTTTGTATTTCCCTGTTAAGTGATGATGAGCATTTTTTCCTGTGCTTATCGGCCATTTGTATGTCTTTAGAGAACTGCCTATATTTAGCTCTTGTGCCCACTTTTTGGATTGGTTTAATTGTTTTCTTTTTGTTCAGTTGCATGAGTTCTCTACATATTTTGGATATCAAGCCTTTATCCAATATGTTACATGCAAATATTTTCTTTCATTTAGTAGGGTGTCCTTTTGGTTTACTGATAGCTTCATTCACTATGTAGAAACTTTTTAGTTTGATGTAATCCCATTGGTTTATATTTACTTTTGCTTTTCTTGCCATTGCAGATGAATCCCCAAAGATATTTCTGAAGCCAACATCGTGGAGTGTTTTACTTATTTTTTTCTTCAATGTATTTTATAGATTCTGATGTTATATCCATGCCTTTCGTCCATTTTGTGTTAATTTTTATTTAAGGTGTGAGATAGTGATCTAGAGTCATTCTTTTGCATGTGACTATTCAGTTTCTTCAACAGTCTTTGCTAGGGACTTCTTTCTCTAGTGTACAATTTTGTCTCCCTTGTTGTAGATTAAATGTCCACAGATGTGCAGGTATGTTTCTGGGCTCTCAGTTCTATTCCATTAGTTTATGTGTCTCTTTTTGTTCCAGTACCATACTGTTTGATTAGTATAGCATTGTAGAATAGTATGAAGTCTGGGAGTGTCCCACTCTTCCTCTTTTTTTGTCAGGATTGCTTTAGCTATTCACGGTCTTTGATGGTTCCACATGAATTTCAGCATTATTTGTTCTATTGCTTTGAAGAATGTCATTGGAAACATAATAGGGATTGCAGTGGGCCCATATATCACTTTGGGCAAGATGGCCATTTTAACAATGTTTGTTAATAATGTTTGTTCTTCCAACCCATGAGCAGGGAATATCTTTCCACTTCCTTGTGTCATCTTCTGTTTCTTTTAACAGTGTCTTATACTTTCCATTGCACATGGCCTTCACCTATTTTGTTACATTTACTCCTAGGTATTTAATTCTTTTTGCTGCAATTGTGCATGGGATTGTTTCCTGGATTTCTTTCTCTTCAAACTTGTTTTTTTTTTTTGAGATAGATTTATTTATGCATACAAGATCTGGGGTACAGGCCAGAGGTGGGCGGTGGTGAGAGCATTCACCAGAGACAGAGTGGGGAGGGCAACAGGCAGATTGACTGAAATACACTGCTGAGGGGAGCAGTGGGTGAGACAGGAGATGTCTGCTGCACCATGTGGGAAGCTCCCTGACAATGGATGGAACTCGTGCTGCAGTGGCTGCAGATAGCTTGATAGTGCTGAGACTTAACACGCTGTGCCACCAGGGAGGCCCTCAAACTTGTTTATATATAGAAACACCACTGATTTTTGCAGGTTGATTTTGTAACCCTGCCACTTTAATGAACTGATTTATTATTTCAATTAGTTTTTAGTGGAGTCTTTAGGGTTTTCCATGTGTATTATCATGTCATCTGCAAATAATGAAAGTTTACTTCTTCTTTCCCAGTTTGTTTTCCTTTTATGTCATTCTTTTGCCTGATTGCTCTAGTGAGGACTTCCAACACTACATTGAATATTAAAGGTGAATGTAGACATCTTTTTCCTGTAGCAGATCTTAGAGGAAATGCTTTTAGTTTTTTACCACTGAATATAATGTTGGCTGTGAGTTTATTCTATATGGCCTTTATTATGTTGAGGAATGTTCCATTTATCCCCAGGTTTTTTTATTTTTTGAGGGTTTTTATTTAGTGCCTCGCAAAGAGTCGACATTTAATGAATGGCTTAGATTGATAATCAACATGATGCGTGTTCTCTTGAGTCTGGTATTTATGAATTAGGAATGTAAATAGTATATCTCATTTTAGCTATTTTGAGCAGAACATAGTACATATAATTAAAAAATGCAAAAATTAAAAGGATCATAAAGAATGGATGATGACACAGTGACAAAATTAACTTTTAATACAAACCAAATGGAAGGAAATAAAAAAGACTCTAAAAGATAGAAAGACCTGGGCCTCCCTGGTGGCGCAACGGGCTAAGTCTCAGCCTCAGAAGCTATCCACAGCCACTGCAGAACGAGTTCGATCACCGGCCAGGGAGATGATTCCCACATGGCGCAGCAGACCTCTTCTGTCTCACCCACTGCTCCCCTCAGCAGTGTATTTCAGTTGATCTGCCTGTTCTGCTCCCTGCTCTGTCTCTGGTGAATGCTCTCACCACCGCACACCTCTGGCCTGTACCCCAGTTCTTGTATGCATAAATAAATAAATCTTTAAAAAAAAGATAGCAAGACCTTTTGAGCATAAGAACAGAACCACACATTGAAACTTACAACTCGGTCAGACAATTTGTATGTAACCCTCATTCTACAAACTACTTCATCTTCCTCTCTCAACTCACAAGCCTTCCCAGGGGGTCCAAACCCTAGTTGACTAGCTCCAGATTCGATATTTAGTTAATCAGCTCTTACATCATTTCTTTGCTGGAAATGGTTAAAGATCTTAAAAACAAACTTACTACTTTATCGTCAATTTCTGTAGTTTGGTTCTAAATTACTCTAACCATATCCCCCAATTTATAAAAGTACACCAAATGCTGATTAATAATACTAGTACCCTAATGAAAAAAATTGCGCAGATTGATATTTTAATATCTATGTCATATCCCTTAAAACATGCAAATGAAATCTGAATTGTTATTGAAGGGATAAAATGAAAAATGATGATGTTGGCAAGAACAAGAGAACGAATATTCATGAAGAAGGACAAGCATATATTTCCCTAAAATGTAGTGCTCTCCTTCCCAGGGGAAGCCATCTGGCCTCTTTGATTGCTAGTTAAAACCAATTAGCACAAAATGGGGCTACTACCTTATTGGGTTTCACCACAAGCCTTCTGGTTTCATCCTTAATCTTATGGTTTCCTCTTAAATGTTTTCTGTTAATAGTACAAATTGAAAACAACAACAGTAACAACTCATGTTTGAGCAGGATACAGTCCACCAGGACTAAAGCAAACACTCCTCATTAATATCTATAATCATTGCTTTTTCCCAGAGAGTCAGCAATGACAACAACTCAAGCCTGCTCCCACACAAACTGTCCAACTGCCACTGGAACAGGCAGGCAGTCAGCTAACTGCTTACTCTTTTGTCTACACTGCCAGCACCTGCGGTCCTGGGAGTCTCTCGTGGAGTGGCAATAGTGTCAGAAACACTGATGACCCTGATACCACACACATTTCTTTAAATGAGTCGTGATGATACTGGAGTGAAAGAAGTTTGCATTGTTTTAAAATTGAACTCAACCTATCTACACATTACAATCATTGGTGCATAAATCTGAGTCGCTCAATACTGCCTATTTTCTCAGTATTTTGGTTTAAGCTTCCTCCCCTGAACTGCTTACTATTGAAATTTGTTCTCCCCTTGGTCCAAATTTTCTTCTTAATAAAACATTGTTCCCCTGGTTATTGTTCCATCAGTCACCTCGCACTTTCTCTCATACATGAGCCATCGTCACTTCTTCATAGATTCCTTATTTTATAAAATAATTTATTCTTCTGGAGAAGATAAAAAGATATAATAAGATATATCCACTATCAAAAAAGAAAATAAAATTAATATATCAAGCAAGTAGGAAAGGAAGGGAAACTATAGTTATTAGCTATAACAAAGCCACCTGTAACAACAAAACAACTGGGGTGGGAATGATTTGAGGAAAAATAATAGAGACTTCTCAATCTCCCAGGACATCAGAAGGTTTTTGTAGACGCTGGAAGAATAGGTACGGGTGCATAACAGACTCTCATCTGGAATAAGACACTACTCTTTTAACAACCTTTGCATACCTCTGCATGTACGATATTTATTTAGAAGTTATAAGTTCCCCTGTGTATTTCCCCATCAGCTTCCGAGCATCTTTGGGGCAGCGACTTCATCTTTTCATCTTTGTATCCCAACACCTAGCACAGTGTTTGTCTCAATGTAATAGCTCAATAAATGACTGTTGATCAAAAAACAAACCTGATTTTGAGTTTTTTAATTTTAAGATTTACCCATCTTTAATGCCCTGTAACATTATGACATAATATGCTATGTGTTGATCTGTATATTAACAATTCATTTCTTGGCTTTTATTTATTTTATTTATATATACTTTACATCATTCTTCATTTTTGCACAATGTTTGCTTTCTCCTCTCAGGTGTAGTCCCCATAAAATTCCCACCACCAATTCACCCGTGCACCATCTCCATAGTCCCTTGTGCTCTTCCCTCCCCTGTTTTGCATTTCTTGGCTTTTAAATGGTCCCAGAGAACTAGAAGAGTGTCTATGTTTGTGGAGGAATCTCGATATAATGAAAATGGAGAGACTCCAAGGAGAATATAAAGACTGAGATGGTAAATATAATGCAAGGGAAAACCACATTATTCCCCAAACAAAATAAGCACTTTGAGAAATTCCAAAAATCCTTGGGAAAAACTCCTACCCACAGATAATAGGCTCCATGTCACATTCCTACACTTTATTGATAAGAATAAATTTCTATCATTTCCTTAAGGAAATTTGGTACTTGTGGAATGATGCCTGAAAACATTGTGTCTCCGCACATCAACTGCTCTACTTTTCCTTATGATTTAAGTTAATGAGTATGAAAGAAAAGATAATCATTATAATTACTAACTAATCTTTGGAAAAACATTGATTGCTGAGATATGGGACCACCTTACTTTAATCTTTATTACAAAGTACAGGAGATCTTAAAAATGTCCTTGATTATTACGCTGAAATTGATAAACTATAGAAAATAGCAACTATCTTCTCATAATATCAATTATTAGATAAATATATCTATAGAATAAAGTATTATTTTCTAATATTTGGAGTTAGGAAACAGATTAATTACTGTATTATTTTTTCCAGCCTTTGACATAATCTCAACAGGTTTTCGGCTTACTATTTAAGGGAACAATTTTGAGGAGTGAAAATAGCATCTAAGACTCCAAGACCCCTTTTAATATTAGGTTCCTTAAAACTTCAGCCTACTAATTATTGAAAGTTTTAACAAACACCAGCTTATGATTATCGTTTGTTCAGGTGGGTACAACTTGATTAAAATTGAGACATGGTCACTTTTTTCACATAAGAAATTAATGACAAAGGACCTATGGTATAATAATTAGGTAAAACAAATACTTTAGACGGTATTTACTGAATTGTGACCAAATCAAATATCTAGGAGGAAAAGGCTAGAGATTCAACCATCTATTTAATATCTTTTCTTTCATAGATGAACACTGACATATTTATTTAGGAGACATCTAATACATGGTAAAGAATTGGGAAGTACATCTAGGAGCAAGTTATAATGAGGACTTTCTGGTCATCCCAGGTACAAAATCCCTTGGACTTGGTTGTGAATTTTATGCTATGGTAGGCGCCAGACTGTCTGAGAACAAACAAACAAACAAAAGCCCAAATTTGAGACATCCCAATGACAATCCAGTTCTTAACTTGATGTGGTTAAAAGAACACCTTTTTGACCTGTTATCAACTTTGACATTTCAAAAAGCAATAAAAGAAATAGAGTGGGAGACAGTAGGCTTGAATTCTAATCCTTAGATATATCTTTAACTTGTTTTACTTTGTCTCTTGACCTTTTGAAGACTTGTTTTTCCCATTAGTATACCAAAAACAACATCTGCTTCACAGGATGGGCTTGAAAATTAATGAGATGATGTCTGAGAAGTACTCGAATATCAGGTGTTTTATAAATTCTAGGTACTGTTATTCAATATTAAAATTCATTACCCTTCTCAGAACCACCTACCTAACATGCTGCTTCTGTGATATGATCTCAGTGCATAGGTGTAAACAAAAAGCCAAACTGGACGCCATGTTCTTCTCAGTTTAATCGATTATGGTCAATTTTTACTAGTAACTAGCCAGATTTTTCTTTCTTCAGTTTTTTATTCAGAATTGAATGCTGAACAAGTAAAGTTTACTAAAAGTGTATGACCACCGTAGATAGATAGCTTACAAATTGGTTGTTCTTGAATGTGAGTTCTTAGCAATACTAGGGATGAGGGATTTCCACATGTTATTTTGAGAAAATCCACCTTGACCAATTTTTTCTCTCTGCATAGGATAAATGTGTATCGCTGATGTCCACAAAGAATTTCATGCAATACCAAAAGCACCAGGAATGAGTAAATACATACCGGGTTGAAGTTGCACAATAACACACAATGAAGACCATATAATTCCCTGGTAGGCTTGATCTGTACATTACAATTCCCTGGAGGAATGTAAATTTTTGTTAGAATGAACTAAAAATTTGTGTCCCCAAACAATGACAATAATGATAAATGATTTGATTTTATTTTTTAATGGTTCTAAATTCCTCATGTACACTTATTATCTAGTACAATTGAAAATGTCAGATCAGCAAATGATGTAAGATAATTTTGGTGGTCCACAATGAGAAATTATTTTAAAGCAGGACTCATTTGATACAGGTTAAAAACATTTCTATGAGATAATTGTTACTAGCCTGGTTTTCAAATATAGAAATCAAGTCCCAGGAAGCGTTGCTACCTTATCCAAGCTCATAGATTTAATGAATGACAGATATAATATTTAACCCAAGTAATCTGACTACAAATTTAGTGTAGTTTCCATTATAATGTGATCGCTGAAGATGTTGGTTTTCTGGGATCTCCCCTCCCCCAAATCTACTACAGTGAATCTGTGGCCTTTTTAGAATTCTATTCAAATGGTTTCTCACTGAAGTTACCCATTCTGCTTTGCTCTTGTGAATCTGCCTTTGATTACCTTCTTCATAGTTAGATTGTAGGGTATTAAGGAATATAGCTTTCACAACTGTTTCCTATTGCTATACATAAATAGCCTTCCATCAACTCAATCACATTGCTTTCTTTGTGCTTCTCCCTCTTCTCTCTATTTCTTTTTCTCCCTCTGTTTTCACAAATTCTTTTGATTGTTTTTCCTCTAGGGCCCTGTTCCTAGCAAAGTTTCCACTTGAAGTGTAGTTATTTCCTATAAGAAATTCCAGGATATGAACAGTCATACCACGGAGTGCCATATGCTGTAGCTCCACCAAAACGACCTCTCACAAAAGACAGTGTGTTTTCAGTTCAAGAAATATCCCTCCTGTTCGGGGAACCCAAATACTTTGCATATTGTTCTTTTTTTTTGCACTTTAGCCCCCCAAACACTTATCTTTTATTTGTCAATAAGCTCTTGCTTCCTTTTATGGAAGCGGTGGTGGGGGGCAGGCGGAGAAGGGTGAGGCAAGAACTCCTGGTTAAAAAAAATGCAAAAACTTAGCCAAGTAACTAAACTAGGGGAAAGTTGAAGGGGAAAGTCTTTAAGAAAACATTCTTAGTATGGATGGTTAAGTAGCAACAGGGGATAAACGCAGGACACAGGTGGTCAGCATGTGTTTTCAGCAAAGGCAACATTATCCAACAGACAGCATAATTCCTTTAGAATATTGCCTTTTGCTATACAATCTCAGAGGGCTAGGGGGAGGTTTTCCTCCAGGCAATTGTGTCAGGTTGCATTACACCAAGCAAAGCCTGACTAAACTCTTGTCTGGTCTGTAATAAGACTGTATTTTAATTGCACTGTCAAACCAACCAATGCCTAAGCCTGCAATCATAACTTAGTCTATGGAACAAAAGCTTGCCTGGCACAGCACCTCCTGATGTACGTAACCTACATCCTCCCTTATCTAAACTATCACCTTTAAACTGACAAGTGAACTCCCTTATGGATATCAATTGCTGTTATATTTCAGAGCATGTAGAAATTAGAGGTGACTCCATTTTGGCCATCTCAGGAGATAGAGATGAATTACTGTTTCCTTCATTTTGTTGATCAGACATGTCTTCCAGAGGTGTAGCTAAAAAATTATCAACAGATGGCTCTGGCAGAAATGAGTCCAAGGGTTTGGCTGTTGACAAATCTCCCCAGGAAAATCTTTACTATTGATTATTATGGTAACGACACACCTGCCCATCTGCCTCTGGACTCATATGACCCAGGATCTATTCGCTAAATTAGAAAACAAGAACCTACCTTGGTTCAGCTCTTACCCTACTAGCAGATAGTCTGATGGCACAAATGAGTGCTATGTAGGCACACAGTCACTCATTTATTCATTTGTCATCTAACAACTGTTTATAAAATGCATACCATCTGTTAGTATATTGTTTTAAGTGCAAACAGAGTGGCATTTGGAATTTTAATTTTAAATCCTCATCCAAGTCTGAGTGGACAATCAGGAAAAGGCTGGAGATGTTACCCCATTAGTAAATCAACAAGTATGCTTCCTTATATTGAGTATGAAATAACAAAAAACAAACAAACAAACAATTAAGGACCTGGGAGCACTAGACAGTCTCCTGTAAAATCCACTTCAGTGCATTCTTACTTGTCTGCATGATTCCTTGATCATAACTATTTGCTGGAGAGGGTTAAGGTGTGATGGTGACGTTTTCGAAAATGCTTCTGACCACAAATTCCTTATACTCAGTTGGGGAAAGTGTTCTTGTGAAAGATGATGGACTAAGCAAATGTGTTTACTTCTTTTCCTTCTCATAGTCTCATTGAAATGATAGAAAACTCATTTTCAAAATAATTAACCACAATAGGTCTAGGGAAAAAAAAAAGAAAGACACCAGCAATAGCCCAGAAAGTTTGAGAAATCTTCAAAGATAGAAAGGAGATGGATCTGATTAATGGAGGAAATAGAGAAGGAAAAACTGCAGCCTCAAACTAGAGTAATAACACCACTTTCTTCTGAGAGCTCTAAGAAGTACCAGATCCAGGAAAGAACAAGAATATAAGTAGACCATTGGACAATTTTCAGTGTAATTAAAGAACTGCATTCACAACCACTAAGTCAAACCCAGCTCCTTCCCTCACATTCAGAGCAAACAGTGACTGGCAGTTTAGATTTGCCCACAAGGATTAAACCTGGAAAAGGCACTTGCATAAGAGAGTAAATTACCTACCTGGAGATGAAATGCTCCATAGGTGTTGGGACCTGAAGAGAGTTTGAAGTCATTTTAGATTCCCACTACAGATATCTATGAACCAATGATTTCCCAGTCCCACTTGCATATTAGAGCCCTTAGGAAGCAGTCAAGTTAAAAACAACTACTCTAGAGAAGTATTGCTGGGGACCTTGTTAAAATACAGATTTTGATCTTGCAAGTCTGAAGTAGAGTCTGAGATTATGCCAGACCCTCAAGCTCCCAATTTATAAGGCTGTTAGTAGAAAGACCACACTGAATAACAAGGACCTGAAAGAATCACAAAAGGCTAATGGTTTCAAAACAGAAAGTAAGTATTAACTAACACGAGCACATGAAAATAAACACAAGTTGGGAAGTGGGAGGGGGCACAAGGGTAGAGATAAATTAAAGAGTGCTAATTTCTTTATCTTCCATAGCTCACTTTTCAGCATCAATAGAAAGTGTCTAAAGTTGAGTAAGAAACATAGATCTCATTTATTACCGAAATCTATTTTTAAAATCCTAAAAATGAAATTACAAACATGAGGGAGTAGCATGGATCTAGAAAGACATGAAAGTGAGATAAAATGTTCACCTCTTAAGATAATAAAAAGAATATTTACTGAACACTTAATATGTGTGAAACATGAATCAAAACATCTTTCAAGTATCAACTTTATAAAATCTTCACAACACTGTGAGGTGGGTACTATTATTATCACTATTTTTGCTGATGAGAAAAGGAGGTCCAGAGAGATTAAGGGATTTGTTCAAGGCCACAAAGCCAGGAAGTAGCAGAGTCAGAATTCAAATCCAGGTTGTTTGGCTTCAGAATCTATGCTATTAACTATTAAACTCTTTCATTGAAATGATTCAACAGGCTGTTTAAAGCAGCAAGAAATAGAAACATTAGCAGATTATCTAATACTAAATTTGAAACAAAATGAAGAATACAAACCTAAGAGGGGTTTCTCTCTGGGACTCAAGGCAGTTTGGGGATGAGAGGAGATAATTTTATCTTTTATTTCAGACACACATAAGTAACTTGGGAGTATTTTTCCACTTACAAAGATATTTAATTTTTAAATTAGTTTAATGCTTTCTAATGCACTGGCAAAATAGGAAAGAAATACATCAAAATATTATCAAAATTAACAAAATGGTAATTATTTTCTAAGGATGGGTGTAGACAAGGAATTACAGACAGTTTTTTTCCCCTTTTTTTCAACCCTCTGTATTTTCTACATTTTTTGGAGTTACTTTTATCTTCTAAATTGTGGAACAGTTTCAAATCCCAGAGTGTTGGCTACATTGTCACAAACAGTAGTGCTTATTGACTCATACTTTGAAAACAATTGGCACTGCCAGAGGTTGGAGATGGTACTGGGATCCCTTTGGACATTTGGAGAGTGAGACTAGCTCAATGAAGAAATTACTGCTTTACAATAACTTTCCAAAATAAGTATGGCTTCTTTTCTAAGTCTTCTTGATCCCTCTGCTTCTCCATCCCTTACCCCCAACTCCAGAAATGGAAAAGTAGGTACCTTTAATTGGTTATGTCAAGTAGCTTGTCACAGGTCTTAAAATCTTTTGACTATCAAAATCAATCCGGTAGCATAAGAAATAGCTTTTTATCTGAGGCTTTCAATGCAAACAGATCCCAGATATGCTACATTTAGCATGGCCAAGATAACAAGAAAACTGCCTTCTTGAAAAATGCTGTAATTCCTCCATACAAGGCATTCTTTATGGACAGATAACTCATCTTGACAGCTTTGAAGGTCTTAAATTCCTTGGGTAGTTTCCTTATGGATACCCCCTCCTGGTGTAGTTCAAGACCCAGGCTAATCTGAGATCCCTTGCAGTTAATTGTGCAATTTGATCAGACTAAAATGCTGAATCTGGGAGGTCTTTCAGTATCAAAATTTCTGATGGAGATGATTCAATGTAACCTAGAATTTTTAGAGGCTCAATGAGTATGGTTCTAGGGACTCAAATATGGACTCAAATGTTTTCTACAGAGTGACATGATATAGAGTCTGTCTACTCCTGATATGGAATATAATCCTTACAGAATTTGAAAATAGTCCAAATAGCGAATAAATACTAATGGGCTATTTGTGGTTCTTGATTTTGTTACAATAGGGCTACATTGACAATTTGTGCATAATTCTTACATTTATTATAAATAATATTGCTCTTAAGTTGTAAGCAAGTGGCAATATTGGTGTGATCTGACTTTTGGGGGTCTTAAGTGTAAGTAGAAGAGGTGGCTGCTTTTTACCCCACCATTCTAGCGCATCATAGAAGCTAACAATTTCTTGTTAATTTGGAAATTTGTAAACTGATAAACCATGTCACATATATTTTTCTCAGTAGACAATGAAGTGACACAAAAATTCTTGAATTTCATGTAAGAAAAACACAGCAGAGATTGAATTGCCCCCATGGAGGCTTATAGATCTTGCTATTTTGAGGGAGAGGGCTACCCTGCATCTCCTCTTACTATAGATGGATGAGAGGGGGTAGTTGATGCCAGTTGCTTAAGAGAGTAATAACATTAAAACAATGAATGTTTTACTTCTTGTTTCTTGGTGTTTGATTTAATTAATCAAGTTTTAAAATAATTTCCTCATATATTTCTAGAATACATTATCACATCTGGAATTGTCAGATGCATGGTTTTTATGAAACATTGAAAATTTCCAAAGAAGATGGCAATTTAATTCATGACAGGTATTTAATTTAAAAGACTCCTTAATGAGAATGCTTTTATGGGTATTGGCAGTAGTATCATTTCTTACTGCTCTATTCACTTGAGCAAGGTCATTTTGCTGAGACTTTCTTGCTAGCAAGAATATCAAGAAGTTCTTTCTCTCAGAGCTAACTGTACAGGTGAGGTTAGTCGTGGGAATTAGTGTCTTGTTCACAGTATACTCATAGTGTCCATACAGTCTCACAGGTCATGCATTTGTAACTGTTCTAAGGACTTGATGAAATGCTCAATTTCTTGTTTTTCTAACACTTAGAGTAAAAAGCATGGTGAATTGGTGCAAAAGCTAGAACTGTATAGAGTAACACTAGATACCTCTTGAAACCTCCCATGTCCTCAGAGAATATCTTGAGAAATCTCTTTCACAGCTTACTCTAGTAAAAACGCTCTAATTTTATAAATGCTTTTGACACTGAATCATGTAGTTATGGACCAATTTCTTCTCAAGAGGCTTTTGTACCACTCAGACACTTCGCTGAAAAAAATACATAAAACAGTATTTTTCAATAATTTGATAGTGGACATGAAGATCTGCTATACTCAAGAGAGGAGAACACAAGTTGAGGTTCACATACATCCTGGCTTTTTGCTTGTGGGCAATTTCCAAACTATAGTGCAAAGAAGTTGAGCCCAAGCAGAAAGCAGCAGTCTCATGGGATGAAGGAAGGCAAGATAAGAGTTTTAAATTGCTAAGATCACTGAAATTTGTAAGGAAGTTACTGGAAATGAAGGGATTACAGAAATCTGTTGTTAACTAAATCTTAACAAAGATTTCAGAACTCATAAAGTGCTGAGGGTATATCGAGTTCTGACTAATCCAGAGTGAACAGAGACCTTGGTGAACACATCAAGCATTTACTTGAAACCAAAGACCAGACTTTAGAATAAGAACCACAAACTAGCAGTAAGAGCTACATTCAGGATTAGAGGTAAAATAAAAACAGCCATATCTCCACTCCTCACCCAAACAAACTCTAAAGCCAGATCATGACAGAATCAAAAAGATTCTTTGGTAACTTAACTGCCTTCCAGAATCAAACTCAACAATCTCTAGAAGAAGATAACATAATCTAGAACCTCTACAATCTATCAGCTACAATATTTAGGAGAGAGAGAGAAAGACAGAGAGAAAGAGGGAGGGAGGGAGGGAGAGAGAAGTGAAGCACCAGGAAAATGTGAATCATAATAATGAAAAAAATCATTAAACGGAAATCTACAAATCACCCATACATTGTAATTAACACGAGAAAAAAGAGTTTGAAATAGTATTATACTTTAAAACTAGAGAAAATTGGGCAAAATTATGTAAACTGATATGAAATTTCAGCAAAGAAATTCTAAAAAAAATCACGGAAATTGGTGCAGCCACTAAGCACAAAAGTATGGAGATTTGTCAAAATATTAAAAATAGAAATTCCATATGATCCAGTTATTCCTACTTTGTGGCATTTACCCAAATAATAGGAAAACATTAATTCAAAGAGATGTTGATCACAGAACTATTTGCAATACAAAGAGAAACAACTTAACACTTTGTGGTCCACTCACGTATTAGCACGTGTTTTTGTCACCAGTATCAAGTGGCCGCTCACGTATTAATATGTGTTCATCTAGTCTCCGGTTTTTCACGCCACGGTGGATTTATTTGGAACTATTAGGAGCTATTTCTTTGATCATACTCAGTCTAGAAGCTTTACACATTGTTTTGGTGAAAGTGTAAGGTGTTTTATGAGAGATATTACAGTTTTTATAATATCCAGTAGTTCAGGAGTTGTGTGTGTTTTATTGAATGCTTATATCATTCATGCGATGGCACAGAAAATGGCCGGCCCCAAAGGCTGGTAAATTTAAAGGGCACCGGCACACAAAGTGTTAAGTGCCCATTCACAGATGAATGTATAAAGAAGATATGATGTTTATACAAAACAGAATAGTATTCAGCTATAGAAAAGATGAAATCCTGCCATTTTTAACAACATGGATGGACCTAGAGGGTATTATTCTTAGTGAAATAAGTCATATGGAGAAAAACAAGCACCATATGATTTCACTCATATGTGGTACCTAAAGAAGTAAATGAACCAAATAAAAAAAATAATCATTTAGTCTATAAGACCAAATTAGTGTTTACCAGAGAGGAATGGGGGAGGAAGGGGTCCATTTTATGGTGAAGGATGGGGATAGACTTTTAGTGGTGGATATGGTGTACTATAAACAGATGTTGATCTTTATTGTACACCTAAAACTGATGTAATATTATAACCCGATGTTATATCAATAAACATATTTTAAAAGAAAAACAGAATGATTTAAGGAATCTTATTCTTTTTTTTAAATCCTTTTTTTGTTTGTTTAAGATTTATTTATTTATGCATACAAGCTGGGGTACAGGCCAGAGGTGTGGGGCAGCGAGAGGTTTCACCAGAGACAGACTGGGGAGCAGAACAGGCAGTTGGACGGAAATACACTGCTGAGGGGAGCAGCGGGCGAGGCAAGAGAGGTCTGCTGTGCCATGTGGGAATCTCCCCGGCTCGGCATCGAACTTGCGTCGCCGCTGCCAACAGCTCCACAGTGCAGCACCTAACTGCTGCGCCTCCGGGGAGGCCCCAGGAATCTTACTCTTTAATTTTTATTACATTTAATGACATGTAATAAACAGTCAGAATCTTTCCTTGATCCCTCTTAAAATTTTATTTTATTTAAGCAAATCAGCACATTTGGACTTTCTGTTCAAGAGAGTTGATTGACGACACATACATCTTTACTCCCTTCAATAATAATAATGTTAGTAATAGTTAACATTTATATGGTGCTTACTATGTACTGTTCTAAGTCTTTTTACATACCTTGATTACAGTAATTCTCACAACTCTATCAACTAGGTGCCATTATTATTTCCATTTGCACATGAAAAAATTGAGGGACAGAAAGGAAAACTATCTTGCCCATGGTCTCATGCTTAGTTAATGGCAGAGGTAGTAATCTGGTCCCAAAGTCCATGTGCTTAATAAATATACTCTATAGTCTCTCACATTAAATGAGCATGAAGGAATAAAATGAAATACAAACAAAAAATTCAAGTTGCGTCATTCTTCTGGCCAAAATACCCTAGTGGTCTTCAGTTACATTTACAATAAAACACAAACTTCTTACCATGGTTTCAAGACTCTTTGCTTCTCTCTCCAACTTCATTTACTATTCTCTTATTTCTTCATTGATCTGCAGCCATTTAAGCTTTCTTTTGGTTCTTTGAATTTACCACTTGCTTTCCTGACCTAAGGCTCTTCCTTTTGCTTAGTGTTCCCTTCTTCAGACTTTATCCTGATTAGCTGTTTCTCATCACTCCATTTGCCCAAGTCACAATGATCTTCCCTGATTTTGGATCCCTTGATTTTAGGGTCAAATCAAACACTTCACTAACCAGCTTCTCTAAAGACCCCTGCTTCTCACAAAACCTCTATTATCACATAACTCTGTTTATTTTCTTCACACAAGTCAGCACTTTCTGAGATGACCTTGTTTATTTTTCCCCTTGCTGCTTATTAATAGACTGCCTGGCTCTTTCTTTATTGTGTCCTATCCCTTTCCTTATACCTATCTCTTCCACTTTTTCTTTACTCTGTCAATCCTCAGTGCTTAGATTAAGATCTACTACAGAGTCCTTTAAGCGCTCAAAAACTTCTTATGGGGTGAAGGGTGAATGTAAATAGGGTGGAATAGGTTGCAGTAAATAAGAGAGCAACACATTTCTGAAAGGCAAAAAATGCCGATGAAATGTTAACTGGCAAAGTAGAAAAGGAGAAGCCACAGCCTAGGAAGTACTTAAAGAGGGGCTATAATAGATGGAGTTTGGCAATATTTCCTAGAAAACCTTAGAGTGAGAGTGAGAAATGAACTGAAATGGGGGAAATGATGCAGGTCTGTATACGAATATCTCGACCTGCTAGCCATACATTTCCCATTTCTGACATAAAACACAATGAAGTTGACATTTATTTCCAGGCAAAGATTGTCTGGAAAGAAGTGAAAGGGCTAGCATGGAAGTTGCTGTCTCTGAATAAAACCCTTCTCATTCTAGCATCTAGAGTTCCTCAGTATACCAACTAATACAATACCTGTTCACCCAGAGCAAAGCCTGCCAGACCATAAGCCCTGTTCATGTATACTGAGCTCCTATTTGGCCTTTCTATTTTCTCATTCATAAATATGGATTTACAATCCCTGCCCATAAGACAACTGAGGAAAATCTCTAACCTGAAAGAAAAAGATTAAATTAATAAAGAATGATCTTTGAAAGAGACATTTACCAAAACAGACAGCCCACTGACTGGGAGAAAATATTTGCACTCCATCCAACAGACAAGGGTCTAATCACAAAAATCTACAAAGAACTCACATGACTCAGCAAAAACAAAGCAAAAAATCCAGTCAAAAAATGGGCAGAAGAACTTAAAGAAGAAATGCAAATGGCAAACAGGCATATGAAAAAATGTTCAACATCCCTCATAATCTGGGAAATGCAAATAAAAACCACAATGAGATACCACTTTACACCAACAAGAATGGCACACATTAAAAAAACAGAAAACACCAAATGTTGGCGAGGATGTGGAGAAAAAGAAACGCTACTACACTGTTGGTGGGAATGCAAACTGGTCCAACCTCTATGGAAAGCTGTATGGCAGTTTCTAAAGCAACTAAAAATGGAGCCATCATACAACCCAGCAATTCCGCTCCTAGGGATATACCCAAAAGACACAAAAACATTAATCCAAAAGGTCATATGCACACCTATGTTTATTGCAGCACTATTTACAATAGCTAAAACAATGAAACAACCCAAATGCCCAAAAATTGATGACTGGATCAAGAAGATGTGGTACCTATACACAATGGAAGACTATTCAGCAATCAAAAATGATAAACTAACACAAATCTCAGCAACATGGATGGAGCTAGAAGGGATTATGCTCAGCAAAATAAGCCAGAAGGAAAAAGAAAAATATCGAATGGTATCACTTATAGGAGGAATATAAGAGAGCCAAATGAGAAATCAAAAGGAGAAAACAGCACATAAAACATAAACAAAAGCAAAAACTAGCAGGCAGCCACAAATAAGAGACATTTTACAGGGGAGGGGGAGAAAGAGAGGCCAAAATAGAGGAGAAAAGAGCACAAGGGACTATGGTGATGGCTCACAGGTGAATTGGTGGTGGGAAACCCATGGGGGATACACAATAATGTAAGGGATATAAATTAAATTTTAAAAAATAAAAATAGAAAGAAAGAAAGCGAGAGAGAGAGAGAGAGAGAGAGAGAGAGAGAGAGAGAGAGAGAGAGAGAGAGAGAGAGAGAGAGAGAAAAGAAAGAAAAGAAAAGAAAGAAAAGAAAAGAAAAGAAAAGAAAAGAAAAGAAAAGAAAAGAAAAGAAAAGAAAAGAAAAGAAAAGAAAAAAGAAACAAAACATGAGCAAAGGCCAGGGGGGAAGAATGATCTTTGAGGAAACAGAATATGTAGACTTGAAGATAACTCCAAAACAACCACCATCATGAAGTTCTGAAACACCAGGAAAAGACGAGCATAAGAATTTCTAGTGAAAAAAATATTTGCCCACAAATGAGCAAGAATTAAATCAACATACAATTTATCAGTACCAGATGACAGAAAATGACAGAATACCTCCATAGTTCTGAATGATAATTGAGTCTAGAATTTTATTTTTAATCAATTAAATAGATTTATTTATTTATTTATATTTCTAGTGTTGGTTTACAACATTGTTTATATTGGGGGAGTATAGAACCCTCCCTTCAAATGTTTTTACCATAGCACTCCCACCACAAAAGCACCAATAGTCCACCACCTTAGCCCATTGTGCTCCATCCCCACTTTTTTTGCCCACCTCCCATCCCTCCTCTCTCCCACCCCCAGATTCCTCAGTTCTATCAGTCTTCAAGGGTTATTTTTTTTAGTTTGGCTTTATCTGTCCCTTTGTTTAGTTTTTCTATATACCCCTTATTTGTCCTTATCCATTTGACTTTGCTTATCATCATCCCTTCCAACACCAGCCATGTTGCATGAATGGCATGAGTTTGTCTTTTTAAATCATTGAGTAGTATTCCACTGTGTGTTGAGTAGTATTCCATTGTGTATATGCCACATCTTCTCAATCCACACATCTGTTTTGGGGCATTTAAGCTGTTTCCATATTTTAGTTATTGTAGTGCTGCTATGAACGTGGGAATGCAAGTTTCCCTATGAACTAGCGTTTTTGTGTTCTTTGGTTAGATACCTAAAAGTGGGGTTGCTGGGTCATACCAGAGATCCATTTTTCATCTTTTGAGGAACCTCCATACTGTTTTACATAAAGGTTCAGTCTACATTCCCATCAACAGAACCTAAAGGTTCCTTTTTCTCCAGATCCTCACCAGCATTTGATGTTTATGTTTTGTTTTGTTTTTTTGATAAGTGAGGATGAATTTTTTTTAACGCTTGTTGGCAATCTATGTCTTCCTTGGAGAAATGTCTGCTCAGCTTTCTGCCCATTTTTTAAATTGGGTTATTTCCTTTCTTTTTGTTGAGTTGCATGAGTTCTTTAAGAATTTTTTGTCTGAGTGTAAATATTTTCTCCCATTCAGCAGGGTGTCTTTTCATTTTAGGTATGGTTTCTTTCACTGTGCAGGAGCTTTTCAGATTGACGTAGCCCCAATTGTCTATACATATTTTTTGGTTTCCTTGCTGTTGGGGACAAATTTGCAAAGGCATCACTGAAGTTTATGTCATCAAATGTTTTGCCTATGTTTTATTCTATGCATTTTATGGCTTCCAGTCTTACCTCTAAGTCTTTTATCCATTTTGAGTTGATTTGTGAGATAGTCATCTAGTTCATTCTTTGTCACATGGTTGTCCAGTTTTCCTAGCACCATTTATCGAAGGGGCTTTCCTTGTTCCAGTGTATACTCTTGTGAGCCCAGAATTTTAGACCAAGCATATACATCAACTAAGATGATAGATTAAAGACATTTTCAGACATGAAAAGACTGAGAAAGTTAACCTCTGAGGAATCCCTTCTTAGACATTACTTGAGAATTGTTACAGCAAATGAAAGAACAAAGAAAATGTATATCTAAATCAGAATAGTAAGAAAAAGAAATCCTAGGATGGTCACTGCATTGCAGCCCACATGGGAAGACAATTGAAGAGGCCTCTGGGAAAGTAGTCACTTTCCAAGGGCCAGCAAGAGTCATTTGTCCTGGGTGTAGGCAATAAGGTGATGCATTTTTAAAAGAGAATTTTAAAACTATAATAAAATTGAATAAATGTTGGGTAACTTTTTATGAGAATCAATCAACCTGAAAAATTACAGGATACTTAAATATGGTTACCCTAAGAAGATGTAAATGTTATCAACCTTAACAATGTAAGAATAAAGGTATAGCTGCCAGAGGTTAAGAGGTAAGAGATAAGGAGCAGTGAAAATGTAAGAATGTTAATACTTTCATCTTACAAAGTGGGGAACCAAGAAATATGGAAATAAAGATGAAAGTATAATTATACTTTAACATTTCAGAAGTAACTAATAATAAATTTGATAATATGGATATAAATTATATTGAGAGGAGAGTTGGGCAGGAATTTATATAAACTCACCACATTTTCATCTAGCAGAGCAATATGTCAATAGAAAATGCCTAAAGCTGATTAAGAAATGGCAACATATTACTTAAGAAATATGGAGAGAAAACAAAAAAACTTAAAATTGCTGGAAAGGACAATCACTTTAAAAGAGATTGTCAATGGGGAACCTGATTGAAGGTGGGTGGGAGAGAACTGTCTTTTTTTTTTTTTCTGTATAAGCCCTTCTGTGCTATTTGATTTTTAAACCATGTATTTAAACATATTACTGTGATAAAGTTTTCTAAAGTTTTAGAAAGGGGTAACTTTGAAGGACTTGATAATAAACTCTATATACAGAGACAGCATACTCTACAACAGGTTATCAAAGGATTCTTCAAAATTGTCTTGTTAAGGGAGATAGCACAGGTCTGCAACTAATGTAACAATGCCCTCACCAGACTTGATTTTGTTTCAGTCACTCAATGATTGATATTGAAGAGTAGTGGGTTTTCCATAAACCCACAAATTCATGTAATGGCTTCATATCATGTCATAGACACAGTTATCTATAAGGGGAGATGGCAGTGATAGTGGCATATGTTGTGCCACCATCAAGAAGAAAGCCCCACTTTGTTTGAGCCTTGGGAGAATGAACATACCTTAGCAGATGAATGTTAAAGAGTAGGCTGATTCTGAACACTTCCAGATACCTCTCATCTATCATTTTATACAAAGGATTTACTTTTATTATAATATAGAGAATCTGCTAAGGTATTTATTTTATTAAAACATTTCTTGTTTGTTTATTCAATGGGTTTATACAACATACTAATGCCCGGATTTTTTAAATACACAGAATACCATCCTTACAACCATGAAATTGTTGGTATTGAGTACCACTAAGCCAGGCAATGAACAAACTGCTAAAAAACAAACAAACAAACAACTAACAGTGTTTTACAGCTACTAAACTCTTCTGAAACCAACTCTGCTCCACTCACTCTATAATATAGCCACAGTCATTAAAAGGAATGAAAGCAGTGACAATGCACATAACCATTTCATGGGTAAGGATTTTACATCTAGAGTATCTGAAATCCAAACTTTTTTAAAATAAATTAATAGTTTTTCAAACATTGGCTTTACTTTATCTCTTATATTTAAAATTTTAACTCAGACATAATTCATGATCCTGCTACTATGGGATATCAGAAGAATTGCTGTGGGTTGTTCCTTCTTTATGCATTTGTCTTTTCCTTCTTTCTTTTTAATCTGCCTTTATTCTCAACTATACTGTTTTCTTTTCTTTCTCTCCTTTCCTCCTACCCAAGTCTTAGGCCTACCACTGGCACCCAGTGGTACCCCAAGGCATTGCTGATTGCACTCAACTGTATTGTGGTGCTGACCACTATCATTATTTATTTGCTAGGAAAAGATCTTTTGCTATTTTAGTTACATCATTAAAATAATCTCCTTTTCAGATTTAATTTTTCTCTACTAGAACATATGACTTTGTTTTATAACATATGACTTCATTTCTAGTTGCCACAGGTCTGTAGTTTCTTTTCACATGTTCAGCTGCATGAGTACTACCTGCCTTCATTCAAAATTTCTTTAAGATAGTTAAAAATGTTAGTTCACTTAACCTTTCCCCTTGAGTCAAAGTTGCAAATGTCTTTGGCTGCCCTTTGAAATACTTATCTTCTTACTAACATTTTTTAGGATGAGATGTGAGAAATAATGCCAGTGGTTTAAGAAAATAAACTTGAAAGTCTAGCCATGCCTTGGCAAACAAACTCCAAATGAGATGCTTATTGGAAAAGCCCAGTCTTTCAAAAGTGAGTTGCCAATGAGGCGAGGAAATGGGTCTGTGAGCTGAAGGAGTCCGCTAATGGAAATCAACACTAGTTTCCAGTTTCTGTTTGTAGAGGCAGCTTAGAGGGCTACTTTGCAAACTTCCATTCTGGTGTCTACTTAGTACACTTCTAAAAGGGTACTGGGCATTTCTCAGTCACTTCTCTAAAAAGATAACTTGTATGCAGCCCAAGTACAAAGGTTTCTGTATGTGAAATTTCCCCAGCTTACTTTCATTTTGTATCTGGCAGAAAAATTGCCCATATGGATGTCATCCTACGTACATACTGCCATTTATTTTAGTTAACCTCACAAATTTATTTTTCAAAACTCAATCATTGAAGATAATTTAAAAATAAGATTGCTCCTCCCACTACTGTATTAGTACTTATCTCCCATTATACTGAATGTTTTCCTCAGAGAAATGTCTTTTTGGCCGATAAATAGAGAGAGGTAACACAATACCCTCTCATGACTGACACCTCTGTCAGGAAAGAACATTGTGCAGTGCAGTCAATTCTTAATTAACCAGAGTTACGGGGAACAAGCAAAGTATGGATTAAGTGTAATTCTACAGGTTAAGTCGTACCATTCATTTTTATCTATTAATTTCAACCTCTTTCCTAATGACAAGTTTTATCAGAGCTCTTGACAATTAAGTAAATGTAGAGATTTATGTTTCACTTCCTTTCTTATCCTTGTCTAATGAGCAGGGAAATGGAGAGTGGGCAACAAGGGGAGGAGGTATTATCTACTAATATGATAATCACTCACTGGATCTGAAAGAATAGTCCACGTTAGTTCATTATATAGCTTTAGCTTCTTCCTGGTGTTTCTGGGGATTTTATCATTAAGACTGGACCACAAATCAGGAATCAAAAGAATAAAGCAGAAGTCAATTTTTTTAAGCCAGAATTATATCAGATGCATGAAATACAGCCTTTAGATATAGAGTTCTGGAATCTAAAACTACCAATGTAGGCAGTTTCAGTTTTAGTATTAATTTTTTTTTGTCTTTCCTTAGCAATCCTCCTCCTCCCAGACTCCCAATTTCGCATCAGTGAAACCCATCAGCAGTCCTCCAGACTACTCTGGGGTTAGTTTGGAAAAAACCTGATAATGACTAAAAAACATGTTTGGTTTTTTAAAAAAGGTATAATCAATGGGAATGTCATTGAGCAATGCTCTAGAGAGAGTCTGGTTGCAGCAGGCTACCTTGGGAGAATATGGCCAGCTGAGGAACCATGAGTCTCAGAATAACATCTATGTGAATACAAATTGTGGGCACAAGTCATTCTGCAGTCTTCTGTGGGGGTTGTGAATGATCCCAGGCCAGTATGCTGGTCTCTCCTTCCTGGCACAAACAAATAGTTAAAGCAATTGTATATGTGAATTGTGTACTAATAAATAAGTTCAAATGGGAGTATTTTTCCTACTTCTGTTCACACACAAAACACCCCTTACTTAGACTGGAATTTCCGCTTCTCTTGACCTCTTTCTTTCCCTATCTGTAAAATGAGGAGTTTGGACTAGATGATCTCTGAGGTACCATCTAGCTCTATTGAGTCTGTGATGTTGTTTGTAAAAACTTGCAAGTTTAACTGTTTCTTCCTTACTTTGGGCCTTGCCCTCAGCAGAAAATCAAAAAGTTAGAAGGCACTTCAAGCTATAGTGCTACAAGGGAAAAATCAGAAACATAGTTTATTCTCCTCTCTTTGGGTACTTATTAGATTTTCAAAACCAAAATAAGTATCAGAAGTAATGTGTTGCAAACTATCATTTTTATGTTGTAGTTCAATTTCCATGCTTGGTAGTCTAGCAAATTTTACTAAGGTGAGTTCACATAGTAAATGAAACTAAGCGGAATAAAATACCACTTTACACTGATGACTCAGGCTGGTCTTGAAAACAAATAAACAACATTTTTTTTCCATAAAAAATATTGATGCTGTTCATAGTTAAGAAATGTTACATGTTTGGAAAGAGTGGATCACTCTCATCTAGTATTCCAGAAAAAAACATAGGCATATATATCATGGGTACCGATCAACAAGCTCAATAGGGACAAACTAGCTCAGTAGGGACAAAAAGACATGTAAATTGATAAGTATGAAAAAAAATGTACTATATATGATACAGAGGGGACCATAAAGGAATAGGTGATTATTCTGAACTAGAGGCAGAGGAGGTGATCAGAACAAAGTCTATGTGGAGTCCTATAGGGAAGAGAGGAAAGTAAGGCTCAAGAGACAGAGCATAAAAGGCCTTATAAACTCCAGTCACAGTTTTTATTTCTATAGGCCAAGGTGTCCCAAAGTATGGGGCATTATTTTAGTTGGTATTTGGGTGAATGTTGTTATTATTATAGATTAATATTTATTTTGATGTGTTAAGGAAAAAAGTAGACATCCAAAACCCTTGTTTCACAGATGTAACTCAACAGGGCAAAGCTAAAAAAAAGTTAATGAATAAATTTAAAGAAAAGTATTTACCTAAAAAATAGTACAGACAGTCCATAGACAGAGCCCCCAAAACAAAGCTGATTTGCAAATGACTGATACTTGGGAAACAGTTCAATATGGGTGCTATTGAAAGGTTTTAGGAAGTGAATTAAAAATATTATATTTATTGTTTTGAAGAGCAATCTGCCTGCCTGCAGTGAGGCTAATTAGCAATTACAGTGAAGCCTGAACTAAGGCCACAGCAGTGAGATTGGCAAGTACAGATAGATAGGGGAGATGTTACCTAGACAGTATCTATAACGTCTGATGAATAAAAACATTAATCCATTGTACAAACAGGAAAATAAAAGTAACTGTATTTAACATCAAGAGAATTAAATACAATAATTGGTTACATTGACAATGGAAGAACTGAGATTACACACAGGGGTTGGTGAAGCTACACAGAGATTAGTAACAGCAGGAAGCCCCTGACACTCCTAATGCTGAAAGAATAACAGGAAGAGATGTTGTTACCAGAGACCAAGAGCAGAGGTCACCCCATGGAAGCTGGGATCACAGCAAGCCTGTCTAATGTTAGCTGAAGACATGGAGGAGACACAGCTGCTATCAAGAGGCACTGGATTCTCCTTTCCTCCCACCCTCCAATTTCTTATTATTAAATCCTATTATTAAATCCAAGCAGAGCCACCTAACATGGAAACATCAAAAGCATAATCTTTAGGAATCAATACCTCTACAAAAAAAAAAAAGCAGAGCAAAACAAAGATGATGAATGGATCCAAAAGCAAACAAGCTTATGATTGGCATCTATGATAAAACCTAGGTTTGTGACCTGAGTAACTGATCAGTTAGCATTGTCATTCTCTGAGATAAGCATTTGGGAAAAGAAATAGGTTTAGGAGTAAGAAGAGTTCATTTCTTAACCTTTTGAGTTACTTTTGAGGTATTTGCAGAATATCCAACTGAAGAACACCTGGAAGGAGTTGAAATGCAGTAAGGAGAGTTGTCTGGTGATAGAGAATTAGTTACTTTATGGGTGTAGCTAAAAACATGAAAACAAATTGTTCAGGGATAATGTATAGATGAAGATGTTAAGAGGGCCAAAGACAATGATACTTTAAGGAAAACTACCATTAAAAGACTTGAAAGAAGAAGAGAAGCTTGAGCAGGAACACTCAAAGAGGTGGAATTAAAGTAGTATCTCATAAGTCAAAATAGGACAGAATTTCCAGAAGGGAATCTTCAACAGTGCCAAATTCATCCATAGTGATCAAGAAATATGAGAATAAACAAGAGTCCATTTTGGTGGATGTGGTTTTGCGACATACATCTGAAGAGGCGTGTACCTATACCTCCAAATTATATACAATATTATAACCTATTGTTACCTCAATAAAAATAATACAATTTAAAAGAATCCATTGACATTGGCTATTAGAAGGACAGTGTCCTTTGCAAGAACAGTTTCTAAGGAGATTTAGGAGTAGATAGGGGTTCATAACGGTCTCACTGATGAGACAAATGGAAATTAGAATGGAATTGGAGGCAGTAGTGTGGATCACTTTTCAAGAACTTGTAAAGAAAAAGCGAGGGTAGTAGTAGCTTGAAAGGAATGCAGAGCCCAGAGAGAGATACTGAATTTTCATCATGAGAGCAATTTGTATTTGTTTATGTATATGTTGATGGAAGGAGGTAAGACATATTTCAGATACAAAGGAGAGATAACAGTTAACACAATTAAGCTCTTAAAGAAATGTTGATAGGCACTAGAGCCAAGTGGAGATGATTTGGATAAGAGGTGGAAATTTTCTTCTAGGACCAGAGGGTAGGAAATGAGAGTGGATACAGATAATTTTCAGGTGTGAAAAATCGAGGGTGATCATCTATAAAGCCCTCCATCTTCTCTGTAAAATTAATTTTTAAAAGTTTCTAAAGAGAGTGGGGAGATAGTGGTGTGGGAAGTTTTGTAATTGTCACTCTGGTGTTTGGACATATGACCGAAGCCACAAAGCTGAGATTGGAAAATACAAATTCGCTCCCGCACCAATTTGCACAACTGTGTGGTTTCCTCCAGCAGACTCAGTATTATTGGTTGTAGAAGTTGGGAAGAGGATAGTTGAAATGATCCAAGACTGGGGTTTAGCAAAGTCAGTATGTCAGGAAAACAAGAAGTGAAAGGACATGGAAATAGTTTATCAAGACAGAAGTGAAGCGCTATGAGATTCAGGCTCAAGTGAGGCGATAAAAGTGCCTGGAGATCCTATTGTTTTTTTTCTCTAGAATTTACAAATGTAACACTGACACAGTATTGGATTTTTCTTGGTTTGATCTATTTTAGTTTTGTGGCTTAGGAGGAGGAGGAAAAGAAAAGAGTTAATGGGCTAGCTATGTGCTAACTACATAAAGTACTTTAGTTAACCTTCACAACTAACTTATGGAATAGATATATCCATCATAGAGAGAACACAACTGAAGCTCAGAGAGACTAAGGAAATGTACTGAAGTTAGTTACAGCTAATTAGTACCATTGAAAGGGTTTAAATTCAGATCAGTCTGATTGAAAATTCAGTGTTCTTTCCACTATTCCTGCTGTATCTCAACCAAAAAAGAAGAAAATTTATATGTAAGTTTACTGTATGATCAAATGGCATGGGATACTCTTGGAAAGTGGCACTTCCCCAAATGGAGTCTTCCAAGTGAGGCCACTAGAGGTTTCCAAAGGTTATCCCTGAGTGGGTCCATAGACTGGTCTCTTGTATGTGTTAACTTTTGCAGTATGGCAAGGCCTATATTTTGGTTTTTGGCGTAAATAATTAGCTTATGACATTTAAACCAGACATAATCTCATTGCTGTCTCGTTTAAAGTAGTGCCAGGCTTCCCATTAGTTTTAAGGAGTTGGGTTTTGTTTTACTGCCTGTGGCAAGGGAGAGTTGGAGGTGCAGGTGATCCACAGAGCTTTTACCACTGGAAAAAGTCCACAAACTGAAAAAGATGGAGACCACTACATCAATGTCCTGGAAGTTGTATCCTGCCCTTGGGGTTTAGTTAAAAAGTACTGTGTATTTGAGTCTTGGATCATTTCAACTATACTCTTCCCAACTTCTACAACCAATAATACTGAGTCTGCTGGACATGCAAAATCTTGACTAGAGTCGGTAAATGCTTAGAATCAGAAGCAGATTAAATCAACACAACAATCAAAGCAGGGGAGCCAGAATCCAGCATCCTTTCCACAGAAATCCTCCTGGTCCCCAGTCGAGCTGAAGTGAACACAGGACATCTGACTCCTCTAGGTTACAGTGATTGATTTTGAAAGCAGGGAAGAGTATCATTTTCTCTTCAGATTTAGAGACAATCAACTAACCTAATAATTATAACACAGAGAATTTAGGCAGAAGGCACTCTGGAATAGCTCAGTGATGCCTGTCTTCCACTGAGTACCACTGAGCACAAAGTTAAGAAAGCAAACATTTATAGAGCACCCAATGCATGCCAGGCATCCATTTGACACTCATCACAAGTCTTTGAGGCAAGTATTATTACTTCTGTAATGAGAAAAAATGAGACACAGAGTCAAATTATGTTTCTCAAAGTCATAGAACCAACAAATAACTGGAGTTTGGACTTAAATCTACATGACTCCAAAACACTCCAAGGTATTAAGTCACAAGAAGGTAGACATTTCTGATAGATCTGAGCAAGGAGACTGTAACTTGTCCATCCCAAAGTTATTTATGAACATGGAAGCCATCATTTCACCTAGAATCCCTTGCAAGTGCACTTTTTGTGTGTGTGTGCCACGGACACCTTTAGCTTATAAAGTCCTTTCAAAGTGTATGAAATAAAATACATAAGATTACAAAGAAAACCTATTAAATAGAAATCAGCTATCAAAATTTTAAAAATTCATGACAATATATGTGCTTTTATTAAGATTTTTAAATACAAGCTCTAGCAGAGGGTGTATCTACAATTTCAATTTCCATTCATGATAAAAGGAAATGCTGAATTTCACTTAAAGGTTAATAGGAATAAGGATACAATTTTCTTAATAAGATAAACAAACAATATCTTGAAGTCTAACCAAGGACATCTATGTGTTCCATGAGAGGTCTATACTCTGGTGTGTTGGAGCTGACATGAAGTAGTTTGCAAGAGATGATTGTTGAGTTTTCAGGAAATTTGCAAGCTGGTTGCTAAATGCAGCCAATGCCCATTTATAAATTTATAATTCAATTATATTAAAAACAAAAGTTAATAAACACTCAAAACTTACTGTTTCTTAATTATTTCACTGCATTTTATTATTTTCTAAGGTTTGAGTTTATTTATCTGTTAAACCTATATGGTGAAAATATTATATAATGGTGTGTGACCATGCCCTCTCTTCCCGACTTAACATTCAGTGACATCAGTTTGGTAACTTGTAATCAACCTTGAAATCAGCAAATGCTACAAATGATGACTTTTTAATCCTGTAGCGATAACTACTAAATATTTAATAAGACACCACTGTATCCATGAGCTCCTGGTTAAAAATATATGGTAGGATAAGTAACAACCCTGATCTCCAGAGAACTCTTTCAAATCAAAGCTTCTAGAGTAGGCACAACAATTTTTTTTTAATACACAAAAGTAGAAAAAGATAATATTGAAGTTCATTCAAATGAAAAACTTTTACTCTTCAAAAATATACCTAGGAGAATGAAAAGACAAGTCACAGACCTGGAGAAAATATTGCAAATCATATATCTGATAAAAGACTCAACCAAATAAATAAAATGCCCAAAAGGAGCATATATTTCACCAAAGAAGAGAGATGGATGACAAGTAAGCTCATGAAAAATGCCCAATATCAGTCACCAGGAAGATAGAAATCAAAACAACAATGAAATACCATCATGCACATAATAGACTGACTGAAATTAAAAACAATGACTACATCAAGTGTTGGCAAATATATGTAGGAACTAGAATTCTCATAAATTGAAGGTAAGAATGTAAAATGGTACAATCACTTAGCAAAACAGCTTGGCAACTTCCCATAAAAAAAAAAGCATAGATATACCATATAACCCACCAATTCAGTCCTAGGTATCTACACAAGGGAAATAAAAACATATGTGTACACAAAGACTTGCACGTAAATATTCATAGTAGCATTATTTCTAATAGCTCAAAACTGGAAACAGCCCAAATGTCCATGAATAGGTTAATAGATAAATAAATTGTGGTATGATCATATAGTTGTACACTACTCAGTAATAAAAAGGAGTGAACTACTGATATTCGTAACAACTTGGATGAGTATTAAAAAATATGCCAAGTAAAAAAGGCCATTCTAAAAAGAGCGCACACAATGGGTCTCCCTGGTAGCACAGGGGTTAAAGTTTCAGCACTATCAAGCTATCACCAGCCACTGCAGTAGGAGTTCAATTCCCAGCCAGGGAGCTAACCCACATGGCACAGCAGATGTCGCCTGCCTCACGCGCTGCTCCCCTCAGCAGTGTATTTCAGTAGATCAGCCTGTTCTGTTCTCCACTCTGTCTCTGGTGAATCCTCTCACCCCCTACACCTCTGGTCTATACCCCAGTTCTTGTGTGCATGAATAAATAAAATAAATTAATTAAATAAAAAGACCACACTCTGTAACTCTGTATGGTTTCATTTACAGAAAATTCTAAAAAGTGCAAATGAATGTGTCATGGCATAAAGTAGATTACAGTTGCCTGAGGGTGGTGGGAGGGTGGGCAAGGACATGAGGGTAAGATTACCAATATTACCAAGGAAACTTTTGGAAATGTTGGATATTATCTTGATTGTAGTGGTTGTTTCATGGGTATACACATGTCAAAACTTGTCAAATTGTTCAGTTTAAACATGTACAGTATGTTGTATGTCCACTATACATCAAAATAAAGTTTATTTTTTAAGAGTAAGACTGATCATAATGGCAGAAGATTTAAATAGAAACATTTCAGCAAAGAAGATATCTGGATGGCAAATAAGTCTATTACTGTTTTACTTTCATTCATGTTTTTTTGAAGTCCCTGCATTATGTTAAGCACCTGAGGAAGTAACTTTTTCAGACTTGATAAATGGTGTTTTCATAAAAGTCTAAAATATTCCTTCCAAAGTAAATCACATGCTTTCCCCCATATAATCCATTTATCATGTGCAATACATGTGGAAGGAACAAACAGACAGCTTTCCTATATAGGTATAAAAGCTGAGACAGAGATACTAACCAATGTGTGTCAGGTCACTCAATAGGTCGATGGCAGAAAGGGACTAGAATCCAGATCTCCATTTTCTCAGTTAAATGATTAAGGGAAAGGTCTCTGTTGGAAGAAAGAGTCTTCTGTCTGGTTCCACAGGGTGATCAGAATTCATGGCAGGTTACTGAAAGGTAAGCCTGCTTTTGGAGGAATCCGAGTTCTGTTCAATTTTAACACACCCTTGGGAGAGATTTCAGTATAATCAAACAAACTCGGTGCCCTGAAATGTTTAAAGCATGTTTTAAGTTGGGTAGCACTTTTGCTTCTTAATCAAAACGTCTCTTATCAATATGTTATGGCTTGATACTGCTAATCTGTCCATTTAGTACGTAGAAGACTAACATTCATCCACAGATCCAGGAACAATATCTGAGCCAACATTTCATTAACTTGTATATTTTTCCCAAACCAATGATTGGTTGTATCCCCCTCTCCCTGCACCACCCCCTTTCCCTTTAGATGTTGCTGAGGAGATTTTGGCACAGTCTAGAAAAGGGAGGAGGGAAATGGGTAGGAAAAGGGGGAGCTAAAAGAGGGGGTTACAAGGGGCCACTGCTCTCAAAACAGACAAAAAGGAAGAAACACAAAAGTGGGAAAACTCAAGCCTCTGCACCCCTCTCTCAGAGTCAGGGCCTCCTTATGTGGGAATCCTGCCAGAAATTTTAAGGTAGCACTGAGAAGGAAGGCAATAGGGATTGTGGATGTTCTTATGCTCCAGTTTAAGGACCATTTACAGAGTATAGGCAGTCTATTACACCCAAACCCCTATTCTCCAATGGAAGACACATACAGCCACCCACCCATACATTACACAATGGTAAACAGAAACCTCAGCAGCTACAGAGACACGTGCATGCTCTTGGACAGAAACAAAAGGACAAAGAGACACATCCAAAAAACCACACATTTTTAAAACCATCAAAAAATTTGGCACACAGAAAACTTAAGAAAGAAAAGAGTAGTAAAAGCCATAGGTAGTGGGAGAGACAGGGATAGAGGTGAGACTGGATTAACAGTTAAGTGAGAAAGAGAGAGGGTAAACGAGTTAGTCAGATTCCATAGAAACCCCACCTAAGGGTGGATTAGAATAGAACAAGACACAAACCTTCTCTAAATACTAGTGTTTCAAAGCTAGAATCTTCTTTCAGCCTTTATATTCCCCACACTAAAATAAATCTAATAATTTTCTTCATTCTCAAGATTCACTTCCCAGTGTAATTGTGCAAGTGCAAAATGACATTAATGTGTGTGTGTGTGTGTGTGTGTGTGTGTGTGTGTGTGTAGATTTTTTTATTTAAATAACCTTAACCTTCGGGAAATGTATTTTGAAGGAAATGAACATACACCTCAGGTGATATAGAAATAAAAAGGCAAATGCAAAAGCAAATACGGCTATCTGAGAAGCAAATAATCCCCTATAAAACTGAGCATCTTCTAACCTTTGAAAAGTGGGAATTAGACAAAGGGAATCTTTTAAAAAAACTACCTTTTTTCTTTTTGACTTGTTTTCAATGTTGGCACACATTCGAAAGCACACATACAGACTGCTAAACCAATGCCCAATATAATCTCACTATTGTGAGTCACTGGAGGCAAGGTTAAGCTGAAGTAGTGGAAAATCTGAAATACATAATATTCTTAAAGACATGCATTTTTATTACTTTCCAGTGCAAACATTTACTCCAACTATGTTAATACAATTTTGCCTGGTTAAAGGACCCCCTTTAAACAAAGAGTTCAGAATGGATCATTTAGTACAATTGCAATTGCCCTGAACCCAGCTATGAGAGTTTTTCAATGAAGCAGATTCTCTTTTTGGCACGGCATCTTCCAGAGAAATAGAGTAATGTTTACTGAGTACTTCTTATGTACTAGACAAGCACTGTTCTAAGACGTTTATGTAGATTGTCACATTCATTCCTCACAATTACTTTGTAAGGCGGGTTTGATGGTGATCCCCATTTCACTGATGAGGAAACTGAAACTTAGGGCAACTAAGTGCCTTGCTCAAAATCATACAGTTGGTTAAAAGTCAGGGCCCGGATTTGTACCCAAATAGTCAAACTAGAGCCTGTGCTATTAACTAGAGTACTGTGCTGCCTCAGATAAACAACCTTTTGCCTCAGGTAAAAAATCTGATATCAGGGATTTATTTTCAAAACGAAAGAAACTTTCAGAGTATGTTTTGGCATCAGCACACACTGAACCCTCTCTTCTACATCCTCTGGTCTCTGCAGCTACATATGTGGTTCCAAACAAAGATCACTGACTTCAGAGTCATGAGCCTCAGGGACTGCAGGATCCTCTGGCATCGAGGAAAGAGCCAGTTATCTTCAGTAGACTGGATTGCTAAAGCAGGAAAGTAACCTAGCACCTTTCAGAGGAATTTGTGACACGAGCTGAAAATATAAAGGTTTCTGCTTAACTTTTGGTTAACCAGGAATGCAAATCAATTAAAACTGCCATCCCTGAGCAGTCCAAGTAATCAAGACTTCATTGCAATAAGCCCAACAATTGTTTACATGTATATGAGCCCAATTTTAAAACTGCAATTTGCATTGTATCTTTTTAGCAAGCTTTTTTTTTTTTAGCTAGTGTATAGATAAGCTTTGGCCAAACCTTGCCTTATCACAAAGTTCAAAAATTGCTAATTAATAGAGACAGAATTATGACAATTTTTATATTTACTGCTGATAAAAATGCTAGTGGTGGTCTTAATATGATCAGTCAACATTTTTATTGTGTAGTGGGAAATAAGAGTATATGAACCAGGAATGATTATGACTACAGACCAAAAAAGCAGAGGAAGAAAACTGAAGGAAAACTAAAGAAATCATCTTTTGATAGGTTGAAAAGTTAAAAAGCTGCTGGGCAAGTTGCCATGGATACCATGTCCTGAATATAATACTGGGCTTTTCCTCACAGTTAAACACTAAAGGCCTAACTCTCCAGCTGCACACTTCCTTTCTGTGCACGCAATAACAACTACTTGAAATGAAAATTCTCTATTTTGATGAATGAGAATGCAATGGGACATTTCCTATGCAAGGAATCCTAACCCGTTAAAAAGATATTCGAATAACAATCACCAAAGGATTTTTACCTCATTTCTATACTACTCAAGGATTCCAAATCAAACTCACTGCACAACGACCTTTATAAATCTATTGTAAAGAATCAGAAATCAGGAAATGGTCATAACCACAATAGATCTACAAGACCCTTTCATCACTGACACTGGCCATCCAATGTATACATTCTTACTTAACCATTTATTGGAGTTTTGGGAGGGGGTCTTGACAGAACAAATAATATGGTAAATTGGGAATCCCTTCCATATATCAGAAAGACACTACACTAGAAATATATACCAACATAAGTCACTGTGTCAATAAATCACTGCCCCCTTCATATTCTTTAAATTAAACAAAATGACTAAGAAATTTTTGTCAAATTCAGGAGAAAAATGGAGCATATAAGAGGGTTCATAGAAAAAGGCAAAGAGGGAACTAAAGCAGCCCTATGTATAGTACATGGATTATAGAGTAAAACAAACCCAAGTTAGTCAAAAGGCTCAAATCCCACCTCTGTCACTTTACTGGCTGGATGACTTTGAATAAATCAATCTCATCTGGACCCATCTAAACTCATTTGTAACATGGATAATAATACTACCTACACTGTAGAGTTGGTACAAGGATAAAATGAATCAAATATCTATAACACTAAAAGGTAACTTTGACTCTTAATTTCCCACAACTCCAAATCCTTGATTTGACTCTGGCTACGGCAAAAACGTAAGTTTATGGTAGCACTAACTTCCACTCTTTATGTTCTTGGAGAGGAGCACTGGCAAAATCTTCATTGCCTACCTGCCTTTTCATGCATCTTCTAAGTTCTTCCCATGCACTCTATTTATTTATCAACTTAAAGATCTCCAGAATTTCTACCTCCCCACCACCCAATCCCTGTTTCTCCTGGCAATGCCTTCTATGTAGCTCATGTTTTTCACTGTCACTCTCTGAGAAAAAGAATCTTCCCTTTGTGTGGCCATGTGTCTTCCCTGCCACTAAGTCATATAATTCATTGATATTCCACAGCCTCCTAGCTCTTGACTAACTTTATTTTATTCTCTAACTCTTGACTAACCTTTTCCCTTATTGTTTTGCAATCCCCCCTCACTAGTTCCAAATGATCTTTTTTCTATCTCTAGGGGCCATTTCTGTTTTTGTTTACCCACTCTTAGTGTGTCTCTCTATGAGCTCCATGAATTGTTTCTTTCAGAAACTTTTTTTGCTATTAGTGTCTTCTACACACTTGAAAACAGATGCAAAAATGCTAAATGAAATGAATTAACCTTTAACCAGCATTATCAAGAAAAATAAAAGAGAAGACACAAATAGTATAAACTAGAAACCCAAAATAAAAACTATAAATGCTGGTGAAATTATAAAATTTTAAGATAATACTATTTATTACTTTACATGAGTTAGTTGGAAAGGCCAGATAAAATATAAATATAAACGAAGTGACTGAAATTTTTCCAAAATAAATAACTTATATAAAAATAATGGAGGGGCATGCCAATGTAATGGAATACAGTTTAGACATAGACAAAGCCATATGGAAATTTTGTAAGTTATAAAGGTGGCATTTCAAATCTCAGGTACAAACTATTATTAAATAGTTTTGGGACAACCGCATAACATTTTGAAAAAGAAAAAACTGGAACCATAATTCATAGCAGAGAGAACAATAAATTCCAGTGAATGAAAGTGGTTCAATGTAAAAAAATGATATTATACAAGTTTAGTTGTGGGGAAAGGATTTTTACTTATGACTCAAAATACAGATATAATAAAAGAAAAGACTGGAAAATTCAATTATGCAATTTTTTAAAGCACAACATAAAATCACATAAGAAAAATCAAAAGACAAATTACAAACTATGAGAAAATATTTTTAGCATAAAGAACTCATAAATTCAGAAGGAAAAAAATACCAAAAACTCAATATTAAAAAACAGGTAAAATGCATGAACAGATACTTTTTAAAAAGTGATGTAAAATGGCTTTTGAAGATATGAAAAGATGTTCAACTTTACTCATAATAAAAGAAATGCAAATTAATACTAATACAAAATATCATTTTCAATTTATCAGATTGGCAGAGGTTCGAAAACTTAATAAAACACTGTTGAAGAGGCTATATATAAAAGTCATCCCCATTTATTGCTGGATTGAATACAAAATGGTACAACTTTTATGGCGGGGCAAGATATTTGGATTTATCAATATTTAATAAAACTTCATTTGCTTTTTATTCAACAAACCCACAAGCAGAAATTCACTATGAAAATATTACTCAAAAATTGCAAAAAGAAAACCCCAGTTTTTTTAAGTAGAACATTATAAGTGTGAAATATTGGAAACCACCAAATGCCCACATAAAAGAAATTGATTGAGTGAAATATAGTACATCTTCACAGTAGAGTATTATGCAGCTATAGAGTGATTTCCAGGACAAATTGTTAAATTCATTTTTAAAAACAAAAGAGCAAGAACGTGTAGCATCCTGTCTTTTGTATGAAAAGGGAAAAAAATAAGAAGATATATATACATATACATATATATATACATGCATAAATATATTCTAATTTTGTAAAAAAAACAGGAACAATAAAAACAGAAACCAATGAACTTAATAGTATTACACATACCATAACCACACGAAGGGTAAAATAAAGGGAACTGATCCATGAAACTGTTGAACATAATAGTTTGACTATAGGTCCTTAGTGTATAGCTAAAAAAGTACAATGAATTCTGAACTTAAATTGTTAAATTTATTTTCTCCATGAATTCTAAACTTTTTTCTTTTTTCATATGCATTGTAAAGTTAAACAAAAGAGTAAATATGCTAATATATCCATAATATTAAAAGCAAAGCTTTTCAATGTGGGAAAAATATGTAAATATGTAAATATAAGAAAGGCAAGGACAAGGCCTCCCTAGTGGCGCAATAGGTTAAGCGCAGCGCTGTGAAGCTGTCAGCAGCTGCAGGGCAAGTTCGATGCCCAGCTGGCGAGATTCCCACATGGCGCAGCAGACCTCTCCTGCCTCTCCTGCTGCTCCCCTCAGCAGTGTATTTCAAAAGTCAATCTGCCTGTTCTGCTCCCCACTCTGTTTCTGGTGAACCCTCACCCCGCCCCATACCTCTGGCCTGTACCCCAACTTGTATGCAAAAATAAATAAATCTTTTTAAAAAAGGCAAGGACAAACCCAGTGTTGTTGAACTGAGACTAGATGTGCTAGAATGAACTCATGATTTTATATATTCATATATATATATAAATATATATATTATATATGTGTGCATACATAACATTCTGGTAAAGATCTTAGCCAGTGTAACAGAATAATATAGAAAAAATACTGGAATGTTTAATGACTGGAATTGAAGAACGAGAAGTATCTTTCTGATGACATGATTCCATACATAGAAAGTTCAAAGAACTCACCAAGTATTAAAATTGAATAAACTAAGCAATGTTGTTTGAACCAAGATAAATTCACAAAAATCTATTTCTTTTTTTTTTTTTTAATATATATTTTTATTGTTATTTATGTCTTTTACATTTTGTATTCCCCTAGGGTAGCCCACCACCAATTCACCCGTGATCCATCTCCATGGTCCCTTGTGTTCTTTTCTATTCCATTTTGTGCCCTTTCCCTTCCCTCCCTCCGGCTCCTTCCTCCCCCCCTCCCCCCCCACTGATTGTCTC
>PVIJ01007239.1:0-26687 GCA_004024925.1 Scalopus aquaticus | reverse complement strand
AAAATCTATTTCTATACCCTACAGACAAAACAATTGGTAAATAAAAATTTTTAAATACCATTATAACAACATCAGAAAACATAAAAGAGCAGGGCATGTCCAACAAAAGATGTACAAGTTCTCCACAATAAAACAACTAAATATTTCTGAGAGAGAATGAAGAAATACCAAACATATAAGTGCCAAAGCCAGAACTACCTAAATGTCCTTCAATGAAAGAGTGGATAAGCAAAGTGCAGTAAATCTATTAGTCATCAATTAAAGAAATAAACTACTGGCACAGAGAATAACAGATGAATATAAAAAAATGTGTTTAAGAAAGAAGCCAGTCTTGGTTTCCTATTTATGTGACATTTTGAAAAAGGAAAAACAATAGAGACAGAGAAAGATCTAGAGGTTGCTAGAGGTTAGAGAGAGACTGACAACAAAGGGCAGGCACGAGGGAATTTTGGGGGGGGGGTGTTGGAACTGATCTATATTCTGTTTATGGGTTGTGGTTATAAGAATCTATAAATGTTGAGTTGTAAGTATTTTTACATATTCTGGATTGAAATCCTTTATAAAATATGGATTAGGAATAATTTTTACCTATCTAGAGTTTCCCTTTAAGTTACCTTTGGAATAGCTGAAGTTTTTATTTTTATAAAATCCAATAGTTTTGATTGTAAAAAAATATTTATTTTTAAATTGCAGTGACATTGGTTTACAGCACTGTATATGGTTTAATGGAAGAGGTTCATGCTCCTCAGATGTATTTTACCACCCCAATCCTACCATCCAAGCACCAACAGTCCTTTACCACAGAACATTGGGCTACCTCCCCGCTTTGTTCCTACCCACCTCCCTACCTCTCCCTCTAGAAGGCTCACTTCTGCAATCTTATTTCTAGGATTTATTTTGGTTTAGTTTTGTCAGTTCTTTTGTTGGGGTTCTCTATACTCCACATATGAGGGAAATCATTCAGTATTTATATTTCTCCTTCTGACTTATTTCACTTAGCATAATGTCCCACAGTTCTATCCATGGTATCACAAATGGCAGGAATTCATCTTATTTTTTAGCTGAGTGCTGTTCCATCGTGTATATATAGCACATTTTTTTTATTTGTGTCTTTTACATTACTGTATATTCCCCGTAGGTTTCCCACCACCAATTCACCCGTGAACCATCACCACAGTCCCCTGTGCTCCCCTCTCCCCCGTTCTGAGCCCCAATCCTCCCCCTTCTCTCGCTGGTTGACACTCTTGTATTTGGTTACCCTATATTCCTGTTATAAGTGAGACCATTCAATATTTTTCTTTTTCCTTTGGCTTATTTCGCTGAGCATGATCCCTTCTAGTTCCATCCATGTTGTTGCAAATTGCATGTGTTTATCTTTTTTGAATGCTGAATAGTATTCCACTGTGTACATGTACCACATCTTCTTGATCCAGTCATCTATTTTTGGGCATCTGGGCTGTTTCCATATCTTCGCTATTGTAAATAGTGCTGCAATAAACATACGGGTGCATGTATCCTTTTGGATTAGTGTTTTTTTGTCCTTTGGGTAGATTCCCAAAAGTGGTATTGCTGGGTCGTATGGTAGCTCCACGTTTTCTTAATCCACTCCTCTGTCATTGTACATTTTGGTTGATTCTATAATTTAGCTATTGCAAATAATGCCACAATGAATGTAAGAGTGCAGATATTCCTTCAAGTGAGTGTTTTTGCACTCTTTGGGTACATACCTAAGAGTAGAATTGCTGGGCCATATGGAAGATTTATTATCTTTAGGAACCTCCATACTGTTTCCCAAAGGGATTAGACCACAGGGACTAAATTAGTCTACATTTTCATCAAGTGTATGAAGGTTCCTTTTTTCCTACACCATCACCAATATTTGTTGTTTCTCATCTTCTTGGTATGTGCCATTCTCACAGATATGAGGAGGCATCTCTTTGTGGCTTTGACTTACATTGCCCTAATAATAAGTGTTGTTGAACATTTTTCTTGTGCTGGTTTAACACCTGTATGTCTTCATTAGAGTAGTATCTGTTTAGCGCTTCTGCCTATTTTTTGATTGGGTTCCTCTTTTCGGTGAGTTATGTGAGTTCACTGTAGATCTTGCATATTAGCCCCCTGTCAGATGTATGGTGTGCGAATATTTTCTCCATTCAGTAGGGTGTCCTTTTATTTTAATGATAGTTTCTTTCACTGTTCAGAAGCATTTTAGTTGGTACATTTATTTTTGCTTTTGTCCCACTTGTTGTTGGAAGCAAGACCCCAAACATATCAATGCAGACAATATAGTGGAGTTTTGCCTACTACTAATGTTATGGGTTTTGGTTTACATCCAAGTCTTTAATCCAGTTTAAATTATTTTTGATACTTGGTGTTTGAGAGTGGTGTAGTTTCATTTGGAAGAATTAAATGTCCATCTTACACAAAGCAATATATAGATTCAATGCAATCCCTATTAAAGTTTCAATGGAATTCTTCAAATAGAGCCAACATTACTGAAATGTATATGGAATCACAAAAGACCCCCAAAGCTAATGTAATCTTGACAAAAAAAAAAGGTATTGAGGTATCTTGCTCCCAGATTTCAGGCTATACTATAAGGACATAGTAATCAAAACAGTATGCTATTGGAATAAAAATAGGCATACAGATCAATGGAATAGCAGTCAGAGCTCAGAAATAAACCCACATTTAAATGGACAGTAAATCTATGAAGGAAAAATAACCAGGAATGTACAATGGAAAAGGGAAAGTCTCTTCAACAAATGGTGCTGGGAAATCTGGACAGCCACATGCAGAAATATAAAATCCAATTTACCATTTTTTAATGATTATCACTTTTCGTGACCTGCAAAGGCTTTGCTTAAGCTAAGGTTGCAATAATTTTCCTCATGTTTTCTTCTAGAACTTTCAGAGTTTTAATTTTTTGTTTTTGTTCATGATCTATTTAAAAATAAGTTTGTATGTTGTGTGATGTAGGTCAAGGATCAGTTTTTTACTTATGGATGCCCAGTAGTTCTAGCACCATTTGTTTAAAAGCCTATCGTTTCCTCATTGAATTACCTTAGTAACTGTTTAAAATTTATTTGTGGATCTATCACTGGGCACTGTTTTCAGTTCCATTTATCTAATATGTCTATCATCATGGCAAATACCACACTGCTTTGACTACTTTATATTTAATATTTTGTAAAAGTTGACAAGTTGATATTAAAATACATATGGAAATGCAAAGGATTGAGAATAGCTAAAACAATCACAAAAAAACCAAAAAGTTAAATAACTCAAACTATTTATTTCAAAACAAGACTATAATAGGCACGTGAAAATGTTCAATATCACTTATCATCAGAGAAATGCAAATCAAAACCACAAATAAGATTCCATCTCACACCTGTGAGAGTGACACATATCAAAAAAGACCAGAAACAACAAATGTTGGCCAGAGTATGAAAAAAAAAGGAACCCTCATACACTGTTGGTGGAAATGTACACTGTAGAATTGAGGCTGCTAGAAGGAGAGGAAGGGAGGAGGGGGCCTAAGTTAACGTACTTTGATGGTGGGTGTGATGTGCTAACACACATCTGAGGATATGTGAACCTATCTCCCTAAATCATATACAGTATTGTAAACCAGTGCTACCTCAATAAAGAAAAAAATAATTTAATATTAGTCTGTAGCGATGAATATAATTAGGTATTCGAGAAAGGATAAGCAAGTAGACGAATATAAAACATAATACAGAGTCCAGAAGTAGACTCACACACATATGGTTAATGAATTTTTATCAAAGGCATCACGGCAATTTAATGGGGCAAAACAAAGTTTTCAATGAATGATGCTGGAAAAACTAGATAACTATATGTGTAAAAAGATGATCCTCAATTCTCTCCTCACAATATATCCCCAAATAATTTGTGATAGATTATAAATCTATATGTAAAAGTTAAAATTATAAAGCTTCTGAAAGATAACATTGGATGATAGCTTCACAAATGTATGGTAGGCAATTCCTGGGGAAGGTACAAAAAGCAGTTATCATGTAAGAAAAAAATGATAACTTGGACTTCATAAAAATTAAAACATGTTTTCATCAACAGACACTTTTATCAAATGAAAAACAAGACACACACTGGGAGAAAATAGTCCCCATCCACATATCTAACAAAGGCCCTCTATCCAAAACATATGAACAATTACTACAAATGAATGATAAAAAGAGAAACAATCCATTGAAAAAATGGACAAAAGATTTAGGTAGATACTTCATAAAAGAAGATATACAAGTGGCTAATGAACACATTGAAAGTTACTCAGTATCATTAGTCATCATGGCAATTAAACATAAAACCAAAATGACTTGACATTTCATACTTGAGAAGAGCTAAAATTTAAAATGAAATTTACCAAATTTTGTTGATAGTGTGGAACAAATAAAACTCGGAGTTTACTGATGTGTACTTAAAATTGTACAATAACTTTGGAAAACTGCTTGGAAGTTTCTTGTAAAGTTAAACATACATCTATCTTCTAACCTATCTAGTCCTTTCCTAGGTATTTACTCAAAAGAAGTAAAAATACATGCCCACAAAATAAATTCAAGATATAGGTTCATAGCAGCTTTATTCATAATGTTCAAAACTGGAAACAATCCAAATGTCTATTAATACTCACCAGCTATGTGGCTTAAAGAAGGTGGTGATCCTTTCTTACAGGAATAGTAATATGGGAATAATGTTTTGCTTACAAAAATATTTTAAATTGTATGCAGGAAACGTATTTATACGTTTTACGTTGACTGGTAGTAGCAAACTACCTACAAACAATGTGTTAACACAAAAATGAGATAAACAAACTGTGGCATATATTCATAGAATGGAATGCTATTCACCAGTAAAAACAACCAAGTTACTGATACATGCAACAATATCAATGAATTATAGAACACCATGCTGAGTGAAAGAAGCCAACATAAAAAAATACTTACTATATGATTTCATTCATGTGCAATTTTTGAAAAAGCAAAAACATAATGACAGAAAGCAGGTAAGTGGTTTCTAGGGGTTATGGGTCACAGCAGGTAAGTGATTGTAAAGGGGCACAATGGAACATTTTGAAGCTAACGAAATATGTTGTAACTTGATTGTGATGGTGGCTGCATGACTGGATACGTTTGTCAAAACTCATCAAACTGTAGTTAAAACTGGGAGCTTTACTGTGTGTAAATTATACCTCAATAAAAATGGTTTAAAAAGGCTAATAATAAATTTTTTTTTCCATCAGATGGGCAAATGTTTTAAATTTATATTACAAGTGTTAGCAATGATATAGTAAAAAATGTTTTCATACACTATAGGTAAGAGTGTAAATTATACTACTATTATGGAGCATAATTTGTCAAATGAAATTTAAAGTGTGAATATCTGATGACCCAGAAATTCTGTTTCTCAATAAAGAAATACTCATACACATGCACAGGCAAACTTGTATAAGGATGACCATTGTAATGCTTCCTGTAATTGTGAAAAAGGTGCAAAGTGTAAATGTTCTTTAACAATGGAATGACTAAAATACTCCATAGTGCAGTCATATTATGACTACTTGCAAAAAATGAAGAGATTAAGGTAAAATTCTATGTACTACAATTAAAAGATCTCTAATATGTTATTGAGTGGCATAAAAGCAAGATTAACATGTACAATCTGATACTATTTTTTATCAATGTAAACAAAAATAAATTCTAGGTAAATTAAAGAGAACACAAAAACTATCTACAGCTATTAAAAGGAAATTTAGCAGCGTATTAGCTCATGGTATAAAATTGGCTAAATATAAGAACATCAATATTTCAAACTTCTGACATCAGAATGGTGGTTATCAGAGGGTATGCACGGAATGGATAGAGGGGGTTGATTGGATGGTAGTGGACATTTTTTGATGCATGAAACTGTATCCCTGAAAGTTATACTCAATAAACCAATGTTGTAAACAAACATTATCACAATTTAAAAAATGCTTAGCAATAAAAAACTAGATTTCAGGGCCTCCCCGGTGGCGCAGCGGTCAGGCGCTGCGCTGTGGAGCTGTTGGCAGCGCGCGATGCGAGTTCGACACCCAGCCGGGGAGAGTCCCACATGGCGCAGCAGACCCCTCCTGCCTCGCCCGCTGCTCCCCTCAGCAGTGTATTTCTGATCTGCCTGTTCTGCTCCCCACTCTGTCTCTGGTGAACCCTCTCGCTGCCCCATGCCTCTGGCCTGCACCCCAGCTTGTATGTATAAATAAATAAATCTTTTTAAAAAAAACAACTAGATTTCAAATTTCTGAGTGAAAAAGGTAAGGGTGATATATTATTAGAAGATAAACAACAGATTGGTAGAAGACACCTGTCAAAAATATAACAGGGGCCTCCCTGGTGCCTAGGGGTTAAGTCTCAACGCTATCACTACTATGGCCCGAGTTCAATGCCTGGCCAGGGAACTAACCAACATACGGTGCAGCAGACCTCTCCTTTGTTGCCTGCTGCTCCCCTTAGCAGTGTATTTCAGCAAATCTGCCTGTTCTGCTCCCACTCTGTCTATGGTGAATCCTCTCACCCCCCGCACCTCTGGCCTACACCCCAGTTCCTCTACACAAAAACAAAAAATAAAATTAAAAACAAAAAACAAAAATAGGGCCTCCTTGGTGGCGCAAAGGGTTAAGTGCAGCACTATGAAGCTACCCAGAGCCACTGCAGCACAAGTTCGATACCCAGCCAGGGAGATTGCCACATGGTGCAGCAAACCTCTCCTGTCTCACCCACTGCTCCCCTCAGCAGTGTATTTCAGCCAATCTGCCTCTTCTGCTCCCCACTCTGTCTCTGGTGAATCCTCTCACCACCCCATACCTCTGGCCTATACCCTACTTTGTATGCATAAATAAATAAATCTTAAAAAACAAACCAAAAATATAACTATGGTATTGAGAGTATATTCCTTTTTATTATGGTAAAATTTATATAACACAAAATTCAGCATTTTAACCATTTAAAAATGGTTAAACCATTTAAAATGTGTGTCATTCGGAGTCACTCAGTACAGTAACAATGCTATGCAACCATCAGCATCATGTAATTGCAAAACATTTTTATCACCCCAAATGGGTACCCTCTACCCATTAAGCAGTCATTCATTATTACATCCCCACCCAGCCCTGGCAACGACTAATCTGCATTCTGTCTCCATAAGTTTCCATATTTTGGATATTTCATATTAATTGAATCATGATATGTGGTCTTTAAGTCTGGTTTCTATACTTGGCATAATGTTTTTGAGGTTCTTTCTTGTTGCAGCATGTCAGTACTTCATTGCTTTTTATTGTTGAATAATATTTCATTATAACACACATTTTGTTTAGCCATTTGGCCATTGTTGGACATTTGGAATCTTTCCACCTTTTGGTAACAAGGCATAATGCTGTTATGAGCATTTGTACCCAAGTTTTTGTTTTAAGACATTTTTCCCATTACTTTGTCTTTATACCTGGGAGTAGGAATTGCTGGGTCATATGATAATCCTCTGTTTAATTTTTGAGGAGCCACAAACTGCACAGCAGCTTTATCAGTTTACATTCTCACCCATAATGCATGAGAGTTCCAAATTCTTCACATCCTAACCAACACTTCCTATGTATTTGCTGTTTTGATTATAGCCATCCCAGTGGGTGTGAAGTGGGTAACTCATTGTGGTTTTATTTGCATTGCCTTATGACTAATGATATCTAGTATCTTTTCACGTGCTCCTGACCATCTGTATGTCTCCTTTGGGAAAATATCTATCAAGTTCGATTTTTTAATGGGGTTGTTTGCAGCTTTGCTGGTTAGTTATAAGAGTTTTTTATACATTCTGAATGCAGATCATTATCAGATATATGATCTGAAGATATTTTATCCCATTTTTCCTGTTGTCATTATTTTCTAAATAGTATCCTTTCATTCACAAACACCTTTAATTTTAATAAAGTAAGATTTACCTATTTCTTCTTTTGTTGCTTGAGAATTTGGTGTTATATTCAAGAACATATCACCAAATTCAAGATCATGAAAGTTTACTCCTGTGTTCTAAGAATTTTATAGATTTTGCTCTTGTATTCCCTTTTGAGTTATTTTTAATATGATGTGAGATGAGGATACAGTTTTATTCTTTCGCATGTAGCTATCCAGCTGTTCCAGAGAGTAGATTTCCTTCAACTCCTACAAATCAATAATAATAAAAAGACAAGATAAATGGTCAGAGAGAATGAACAGGTTATTTGCAGAAGATGAAATACAAATTTTATACACATATGAAAAAAAGTTTAATATTACCAGCCATCAGGAAGACACCAGTAAGAAAAACAATGAGAAATCACTTTAAGTCTTTTTTTAGATATAGTTGGCATGCCATACGAGTAACCCATTTAAATGTATAATTTTATGATGTTCTATGTATTCATAGAATTTTACAACTATTGTTACAAAATTTTTAGGCCATTTATACTACAAAAGAAACCCTGAGCCTCTTACTCATAGGCTTTCTAACTTTTAACCCCTTATACCCCCAACCAGAGTCAAACACTAATCTACTTTCTATCTCTGTGGGTTTGTTTATTTTGTATATTTCATATAAGTGGAATCATATAATATGTGGTTCTTTGTGACTGACTTCTTTCAGTTAACAGAATGTTTTCAAAGTTCACTCTTGTAGCATGTATCAGTACTTATTTTTTAATGCTGAATAATATTCTACTATATGGATATATTTCATTTTACACACCTATTTATTAATTGATGAGCTTTTTGATTATTCTACCATTTTGACTATAGTGAATAATGTTGTTATGAATATCTTTGTACAAATTTTGTATGGACATAAAATCTTAATTCTCTTGAATATACAGTTAGGAGTAGAACTGCTATGTGAGATATCATTTTTCATCGACCAATTGATCAAAACAAAACAAAAAGAACAAAAATAAATTTTTAAAAAATGGGCAAAAGAGAAAAATATGCATTTCTCCAAAGAAGACATATAGAGGGCCAACAGGCACATGAAAAAAATGCTCACCATTACTTATCATCAGGGAAATGCAAACCAAAGCTTCAATGAGACTATCGCCTCATTCTTGTGAGAAAGGCCTATGTCAAAAGATCAGAAACAACAGGTGCTGGTGAGGATGCAGAGAAAAAAGAAACATTTATACTCATCCAGCCCCAACAGAAAGCAGTATGGCATTTTCTCAAAAGGTTAAAAATTGATCTACCACATGATCCAGCAATTCTACTAAGAGATATCGACCTGAAGAACACAAATACACTAATTTGAAGGTGAACTTACACTCCCATGTTCATTGCAGAATTATTTACAATAGCTAAGCTATGGATATAACCTAAATTCCCCCAAACAGATGAGTGGATCAAAAAGTGGTACATATTCACAATGGAATACTACTCAGCCATCAAAAAAATAAACTCATGCCATTTGCAGCAACATGGACGGAGCTGGAAGGGATTATGCTAAGCCACTTAAGTCAGAAGGGGAAAGACAGATACTGGATGGTGTCATTTGTATGTGGAATATAGAGAAATCAGACAAAGGGTAAGGTAAAGCAAAATGCAAAAACTAGCCCTTGAAAGCAGATTATAAGACTGATACACTCAGAAGAGGAGTAAACGTGTGGGAGGCGGGGCAAGCACAAAGTGGGAAGGGAACACAATGAATGATGGCTGTGGACTATGGGTGCTTTGGTTGTGGGAGAGCTATGGTGACAGTACCAGAAAGGGGGGTATTGTATACTTTCAAAGTACAAACAGCAATGTAAAACAATGTTATCTCAAAATTAATTAATTAATAAAAAACACTTGCTAATATCAAGTATTACTAAAGATGAAGGGAAAATGTTACCCTCAACTTCTCTTGGTGTTAGTATAAATTTATGCAGCAATTTTATAATATCTGAGAAAATATTCCAGAACCCCAAATTTTCATGTCATTATAGATATCCAAGAACCTTGCATATACACTCGAGAAGAAATGTATAAAGGATATAGATTTTTCACCATTTTCTGCAATGCTGGAAAACTGTAAACAGCCTAAATTTTCATCAATAGAAGGAGGCATAAATGAAGCGTGATTTAATCATATAATGAATGGGATATGATAGAAGACCCAAATTATGTATTTTGCCAAATACACTTCGCTTTTACCTGACTTCTAGCTTTCAACTATTTGCTCAACTATTGGCTGAGTGATGGTATGACCTCCATTGTACCTGTCGAGGCAAGAACTGCAGCAATTTCAATACCCAGGCCTGACCCAGCTGGATCCATGGAAGCTCTGGTTTCTGCCACCAATTTCAGAGTCAGATGAATTTTAATGCAATATAAGGTGGTGGCTTCCCCAGTAGCTTCTGGGACAGTTCAGGTGACAAAACTTGGAAATATGTATAGGGAAACATGGGGAGAAGACCCCTAGGGATAAATATAGACCCATGAAAGACAAAATATAGGGAAAAAAACAGCAAATAATTTCCCCCCTTTTCTTCCTTCTCTGCTTTCCTGCCTCTTTGCCGTTGATGCCTTGATTTCACCTCCAATAGCTTTAGTGCAATACCTTTGCCTCAGGTTATTTCTAGAGAACCTGGGGTAATTTAGAATGTATCAAATAAAAAGTATCAACTAGAGCTATCTCTATATGTATAGATATCAAAAATACAATACTGAGTCAAATATGTTTCACATCATTTATGTGAAAGTTAAAAACAAATGTAATGACACACACAATGTTATATATTAGTTATAAGTAGTATGTTTGTATAGAAAATGGACTATACAAAATTCTATATACCAAATTCAGATAGTAGCTTCCCATTGGTAGGTCAGTGAGTGCAACAGAAAAGGGCATAGTCCTTATGGAAGGTTTTGATATCGACGTAATTTTCTACATATTTAAAAATAAAAAAGACGAGGTAAATACCACAGAAGGATGACGATTAGTAATTCTGAGTTGTGAGACTATTACTAATTGCTCATTTCTCTGTATACTTTTTAAGTTATTTTTTTCTGAAGTACAAAGTGCACTACAAACTTCAAAGGAAAAAAGCATTCCTAGGAAAGTCACTTTTACCTTATTCAGACAAAATGAGAGGTAAGTGAAATAATTTTACTCTTAAACCTTAAAGATATTTTAGCTCTGTTTAACTAAGTCTTCCTCAGGGAGTCTACAAAGAGGCATAATGATCTAGACTGAAAATCAAGATATCGGGGATCTTGAGAAGCAGATACTGGATTCAATATCTCTGGTTTACAGTTTACTTTCTTTAAAAAAAATGGATCAAGCAAGATATTTAAGAATTTTACTAGCTCTTAAATGCAACAGCATTGGCCAATAAAAATGAGAATATCAGTACATGTGAATTTTATGTCAATATCTTCAAAAGGATGAAGTTCTGGAAAGAAGGAAATGAAGGTTGGAGTGGTTATCACACAAAGGTGTATCAGAGGTTTTGATTTCCAGAAAGAGAAGCTCTCTGTGGTGATCTTAAATGAAAGAAAGGAATTTGTCAGAAGGTCATGAGGGACTCAGAGAATCAATGACTAGCTGGAGCCTCGGGCTTGAAAATAATTCAGAATCAAGGAGGCAGAACTCAAGGCCCAGCCACAAAACAGAGCCTCATGGAGTACTGCAGCTGACCTTTCTTTTATTCACTCAAAGCTCAAAATCTTGAGAGAGGGCTTCTGTTTTGTTGGACATAAGTCATATTCTCTCCTCTTTGGAGGGAAGAAGAAACATTTTTTCATTAAGTGAATATTTACTGACAGCTGACTGTGTTTGGAAACAGAGCAGGAATAACAGATACATTTATTGCTCAGGGATTTGGAGTTATTTATAAATAGTTTTTCTTTGGTTAAATTTTTATAATAAGGATATATTCATGGACTATTTTGTAAAACACACACACTGATTTAAAAAAGGTACCTAATGAAACAACAAAGTCAAACTGTTGTAGGGATGAACATTTGAGGGAATTCTATGTGTCTGGTACTATCTTTGAGGATAGACTCAGAATATAAATTTCATTAGAAAACAGCCAACTTGTGATGCCAACAATACTGTGAAGTCTATGCTGAAGTAAATTAATAAGGTAAAAGAAGGTCCTGGAACATACTCAGAGTGTTTCGATGGTAGACTTTGAAAAGTAATAGGAATTATCTAGGCTGGAGGGAGTGGGGAGAATGGAGTGCATGTTGAGAAGAGAGAGGAAACATGGGGGAAAGGCATGAAGCCATGAGTAGTAACCTAGTGTGACAGCGTACATAAGAAAAAAAAATAGGACTGGACAAAGAGTGTATCAGAGTTCTTAGTTTCAAACAACAAAACCCACTCCGGCTATTTAAAGTAATAAAGACGTTTATTGAGGGACATTTGGTGGCTCACAGTATCATTGGAAGGGCTGAAGAAACAGGCTTACAAGTAAGCTTCCAGGAATAATGCTCAAAACCACACTGCAGAACTGGCCTGATGAAGAGGAAATTGCAGTTTGTGCCACTGCCAAACACAAAGTACCAGCAACTCAACATGAGTGCAACTATTACTGCTGCCAATACCAATGCCACGCCTGTGCTGCTGCTGCTTCTAAAATTTGGATGCGTCTGCAGCAAAATCAGAGTTCCTTACAGAGCCAGTTTCCTCATATTGCGCATTTGCAAATCAATGTCTCACTTGAGTTTGCCTGTTTGGCTAGTCCTAGATTAAATGTCTGTTTTCTAGCTGCAAGGAAGGCTAGAAATTTGAGTTTTGACATCTATAGTTAAGAATGAGCCTAATTACACTGAAATTTTTCTAAATATAGCAAACTTATTCAGAAGATAATAGACTGGCAGAAATATCAGTATGACTTCTGTAAGTAGATTAGGGTCAGAATGTGAAAGCCTGGAATGCCTTTATAAAGAAGTTAGGCTCTATTTAAGTGGACAATGGGGAACAGGCAAAGGCTTTAAAGTAGGGGAATTGTAATCGGAACCCTGCGGTGCCTAGTCAGCTGTGGGGACATAACCAGCTTTGTTAAGGTCCTGCTCAGAGACTTGGGGTTGATGGCTGACCCTAGCACCAGCTAGGTTTGAAAACCAGGGCTCCCGAGATAGGCCTGGGTTGTGCTGCAGCAGGCCCCAAGCCATCCTGGCTAACTCCTATGAGATCAGCAGCAGTAATTGCCATGCTCCTTTCCAGCAGGAGCTAGCCCCAGAGCTCCAGCAGTGAAACTTGCCCTACCCAGCACAAGCCTTGGGGAAAGAGGTCTACACGCTGTGCTCCAGGCCAGCGTGGTGGGCTCTGAGTGGCAGCCTGCACTCCAGCTAGTCAGACCTATGTCCAAGCTCTGTTGCAGGGTCCCCTGTACCACCACACCTGTCCCTGCTGAAGCCTACAGCTCCTGCCCTGACCTCAGTGCAGGTTGGGTCTGGATGCACTGGCCAGGGCTTTACTTTTAAACTCAGTGCCAGAATGTTAAATGGACCAATCAGGTTCAAGCTCTCAATGAACCAATCAGGCTTAAGCTTTCACTGGTGTCATTCAAATTTTTCAAATCACTGAGGACTGTAAATATACCAATCTGATCAGTGCTTGACTGGCACCAATCAAATAGCTAGGATTGTAAATGGTCTAATCAGGCTTGAAAGGAAGGGACCCTGAAGAGGATATAAACCAGAGCAGTAGGCAGCTTGACTGACTGAGCAACTAACTACAGACCCATTCACCAGACTCTTTGCAGACAGATTTGTTGGGAAATAAAGACCTCCATAGACCTTTGCAGTGACCTCAGTAGGTCTTCACAGAGACCTCCACAGACCTTTCAGATATTGCTACAGACTTCAAGATGTCTGAAGAGGTCAAGAGTTTTCTAAGAGTTGTAACACCAGTGGCTGTTTGCTGTTGTCTCACACCAACAGCTCGCAAAGAACTAAAACGCTGGTGTCTCTTGCACTCCCTCTTGGTGACTGGTGCTGACGAGCACTCCTGACCTTTGTCCAGCCACCTCTGAGGGCTGTCCACTACTTCTGATGCTCTGGCACCGTCTCCTGGTGCTATTCCACCCAGCACTGCCTGGTCCAGCATCTAGTGCTATCCGGCCTGGCGTTCAGACCATTGTTGGTGGTTGTGGTGTCACCTCAGCTTCCCCACCTGTGTTCACCTCCAATTGCCACTGTGATTGGGTAGTTGTCTACCTCTTAGCAGTGGGTCACCAACTCCATGCTCTCATTGAAGGGGCAGCAGGAGCATGAGCAGTGTTTGTTTTGGACTACTGGACACTATGTTTATCTAGCGGCATCCAGGGAGCACTTCCCATTTTGTAGGCAGAACCTTTTAAAAAATATTTATTTTTATTTATTTATGCATACAAGAACTGGGGTGGAGGCTGGAGGTATGGCGGGGTGTGTGTGAGAGGATTCACCAGAGACAGAGTGGGGAGCAGAATAGGCAGATCTACTGAAATACACTGCTAAGGGGAACAGTGGGAGAGACAAGAGAGGTCTGCTGTGCCATGTGGGTTAGCTCCCAGGCCGGGTATCAAACTCATACTGCAGTGGCTGGTGATAGTTTCATAGTGCTGAAACTTTAATCCTTGTGCCACCAAGGAGGTCTTGCTTACTAAATTTTAAATAAGAATGATTAACTTATACCTCTGTGGAAATTTTGTGATACTTGTCCAAATTTTTTTTAAAGATTTATTTTTTATTTATACATACAAGTTGGGGTACAGGCCAGAGGCGCGGGGCAGCGAAAGGGTTCACCAGAGACAGAGTGGGGAGCAGAACAGGCAGATCAGAAATACACTGCTGAGGGGAGCAGCGGGCAAGGCAGGAGAGGTCTGCCGCGCCATGTGGGATTCTCCCCTGCTGGGCGTCGAACTCGCGTCGCCGCTGCCAACAGCTCCACAGCTCAGCGCCTAACCGCTGCGCCACCGGGGAGGCCCCTACTTGTCCAAATTTTTTGAGGAAAAACTTGCTGATGTTTCAATAGTCAAAAGAAATTATATAGGTTGTTTCTCTTTTGCATTCTTTACATAGCTACTGTAAGCAGTAAAAAAAAAAAATGACACTACAAATAAAAGGCAGGTAAGGAGAACAGTTGCAAGTGACTCTAGTTGGACTCATGCCTGATTCCAATGGGGAAGGGGGAGACCATGGATAAGTGGTTGCCTTTGAAGACATTTCAATAAATAATAATACCTTGCTTCAGATTAGCTCCTTTCATAAACTCTTCTTACAACAATTCATTAATTAATTGACCTTACTAGATCCCTATAATGTAGAGTAAGTTTTAACCCATTTTCAGATAAAAAACTGGACACAAAGAGATTAAATTATTTGCCTCTAGCACATACACAAAGAATACCAGAATCAACCAGGAGTCTTGGAACACTAATAAGACATGTAAGTGATTCTTTTTAAAGTTTTATTGAAGTATAATACACATGCAGGAAAGTGAAGAAAATGTGAGCTTTTAGCTATTAAATTTTCACAAACTGGTTGTAAGCAGCAACTAGATTAAAAAAATGGAAAAAAATTAGCATTCCAGAAATCCCCCTTGAGTCTTCTTCCAGGCACTCACTTGTAAAGGGTAGCTACTTACCCCAACTCATAACATCATGTATTAGTTTTGCCTATGTTTGTACTTCATATTATGGAATCATACTGTATGTACTCTTTGGGCATACGATAATGTATTCATTCACAGTGTTCATGAATACTTGAATCCAATGTTTACTTGCTATGAAGAGTTCTGCTATGAGCATTCTTGTACATGTCTTATGTTGATCAATAAGAGTATATAAGTTGGTTAAGTACCTGGGAATGAACTTCCTGGGCTATAGTGTACACACATATTCAGCTTTAGAAGATACTATGAAAGTTTTCCAGAATAGCTGTCTCAACAATTACTCCCACCAAGTTCCAATTGCTATTGTCATTGCTCTTTTTCTCAGTTTAGACATCTTGGATTTTGTGGTAGTGTGTCACTCACTTTAAATTGTTCTTCCCTGACTAATGAGCAGAACATTTTTTGCATATTTATTGGCTATTCAGGTATCATCTTTGGAGAAGTGCCTATTAAAATCTGTTGTCCATTTTTCTATGATGTATATTGTCTTTTAAAACTGATTTGTTTTCAGCCAAATATATGAATTACAAATAACTCTTATTCTGTGAATTGTCTTTACAATGACAATTCATTGTTAAACATCAATAGCATCTTTTTTAAAAAGGCATTCCAAATACATAATTTATCCTTAGCCAATTCCTGCAGATAGTGAGGAGTGGAAATTCTGTCCATTTTGCAGAAAAGGACACCAATGGACCATTTAAATTAAAGCATTTAAAACTGAGACTTGGATCTAGTGACTCTGATTCTGCTTGTATTCCATTAATATTAGAATCTACTTTTAATTCCTCTCTCTTCAGCACCTCCCCTCCTCCCTCCAAAGTCTACATGTCTTCATACAATTTGACTGCAAATTAGCATTTGATTTACTTTTGGAGGAAGATCAACCTTGATGTCAACTGCAACTAAAATTGGTTTCTGGCTCTCTAATCCATTCTGTTTCCAGAGATATTACACAGCCATTAAACCAGTTAGGAATTAAACAAATTTGTAATAAGGTGAAACTGTAATACTGGCAGAAAGGTGTCTCACACATTTAAAATACAATAACTCATTTAATAACAGAAGACTTACAGTGGAATTTTAAGGCTAGCCGAGGCAAGAGATGAAGCTTCTCAGAAGTACTACTTCTGGGGAAAATGTGCTTTCAGATGCTTGCTAAATACTCATCAAATGTTAGAAAAGAAGAAAGGTTTGCTTTATCTCAGAAGAGGTCCTGGAAATCTATAGGAAGTCAGTATAACACATTTACCCACCTCATATTACAGAATATTTTTTTTTCAACTTCGGTAGAATTTTTTTTCCAGAAAGGGAGAAAATGTGCACCATTGCCAGGTGCACACCTTTGCCCTCACTTAGTGAGGCTGGTAAAAGGCTAGTAAAAGGGGAAGTTGAGTTAGAAGGCAATAGTTGTAATGGAGAGTTTTCACAAGTCTAAAGAAGGCGCATTATATTTCAATCAGATATTTCCCCCATGATCTGGTTGAAAATACAAACAAAACTTTATTTTTTATCTCTATTAAAATTAAATTTTTGGATTTGGAGCTAAGGTATAAGGAACATTCTTTAAGATTTTTCATATATCTTCCTGATAATAGATTTGGTTGAGGGAAAATGTAAGAGAGAAAGTAACATGTATTAGAGACCGTTAAGATATGAGAGCTTAGATTGAAGAAATATATCTCAGTAGACCTTATTGGTCTAAAAATGTAACTTATTCTGGGTCTATGTCCCTTCTGGGTGAGTTATGGTCCAAGTTCAATTCTGCAGTCCTTTCCCAGTTTCAGTTTTCTCCCCAACAAGTGTGCTTACCTTCAAGTTCATATTGTAATTCAATGTAAGCTAATAACAACAACAAAACTGTATCACAGAAGAATTCCTTAAGGAAATCTGCTTTAATGGAAATAGGAATTATTGTTAATTAGGATAGCAATTATTTTATGTAAAACACTTTAAAATTATTCAAGGGTCCTTGAATATGGTTACTATCATTTTGCAAAAATGAAGTGAGTAATTTATAACCAAGGTAATCTTGAGACTAGACCATCTGGATTGTTTCAAATTCTGAATTAGTATAATTAGAATTTATGAGGTTTTAAATATATAGATTATATGAGTACCTCATGTCTGATTAGTTCATAATACATTCTGTACAACATGCAGTGCAATGGGTACTTAATAAATTTGATTTACACTGAGGACATGCTTATTAATAGATTCTGCAATTATTGATTTATAATATGAATGTATCAAATAACAAATTAAGTACCTATTTCAGGTATTGTTCTAGGAGCTGAGGATATAAAATACATCATTCTTGTACATAGAACTGACAGTCTACTGTGGGGGATATATGTGTAAGCAAATCATTGGAATATAATTTGAGAAATGCTATATAGATTTAACAGATCATTATGAGATCACAAAAGAAAAATCTACTATTTTGGGTCCAGGATCAGAAAGGATTTCTCAGAAAAAGTAACTTTGAGGTGTTTCTTGAAAGAAAAGAAGTTGGTCAGACTTGTGGGGAAATAATCATGTAAACATAGAGACTAGCATCATTAAAGAAAATGACAGGTCCAGAAATTTTATATAAGGGGAATTTGGGATGATAATCTGGATGGTAGGAAGGTTTAGGGAACGTCTCACAAAATGATGAAGTCATTTTTTTCATAGAACACATATCACTATTCCATAGTGTGGGTATTTATTTGGAATGATTTTATAGGGTTGTTGGAGGTTACGGGAGCTCTGAAGCTCCCTCAGTCCCATTTACATTAAAGCATATATTTTAGAAAATAACAAAGGGCTGATTTTGTTTGACAGAAACATTTATGTGTGTGAGGGTAGGTGAATAGAAAAGGTAAACTCCCCTTCTCTAGTGGATAAATGAGAAGATGAGCATTCAGTGAACCAAACTAGCACTCTACCTCCCATTTAAGGAAAAAGAATAGATTCATAAATGTGGAATTGTTTCCCGTATTACCATTAGTCTCAAATGAACTTAAACTAATTTTTAAATTTGTCTGATTTTTTTCTTTTCACCAAAGACTTCACTAAAATCATTAATTCTTATGATAAGCATGTTTAAAATATATATCAATATTTGAAGTCCACGTGTCTTGTATTTCATAGTAGTGATAAATGTCATGCTGGGGAGGGGGCCTAGCAATGCATGAAGAAAAATAAAGATATAATTGAAGTGAGTGGAGCAACTGTGTCCAAGTGAAATCAGAGTGCTTGGAAGAAGACAATGGTTTGACAAAGGGAATACACAATAATGTAAAAGATATAAATAACAATTAAAAAAAAGATTGTGGTTCGAGATTGAGCTGGACTGAATGAAGACCTGTTATTTTACTGTTATAATTATTATTGAGGTAACCCTGGTTTACATCGTTATTTGTGTATTAGAAGTATAGGCCTTCCCCCATCAGGTGTTGTTATCTATTGGTGAGTGGAAAATATAGCATGAAGGTAAACATTAACAAATTTTAAAAGAGCAATGAATCCTCTATTTGTGGCATCTGACAAGTCACCAACAGTAAAAACTGATTGATAGATTTCTCAATGTAGATGTTACTGAGAAAAGGCAAAGTAGAAAGGAAACAGATCATTTAGATGCTAGTTACCCACAAAAGAGAAGTTGATAAATGGGTAGCAAGGAGAGAAGTGGGTCTAGGCTAACAGCTAAGTTTAGTATAAGAACAAGTCTTGAGAATAGATTCGAAAATATGGAAATTTATGGAAATATGCAGTTTAAGGGAAACTTTCTAGATCTCACATTTTTCCTCTAAAGATGTGGAATGGGGAGAGCTAGATGAATAATTAGTAGGGTCCCCGTTCAGTTTTGATACTTTCAGGTATACATTCTATGGTGAAGCTCTGAGTGTGCCACTGGAACACCTCCTCATTTCTGCTGAGTTAAAAGAACCGCTAATGAATTGAAAGAAACCTCCTTGGTAAATCAATAGAGAAATCTGTATTTGGAGTAGAGAACCAGAATTTTATCTCGTAAGATGAGTAGAGAGGTAACAAGAAATGAGTTCTAAGATTTGGTAGGGACGTGAAGTGGTCCTACATAATGGCTTGGAATAAAGAGAGAGATGATAAAGAACAAGAGATGGTTTTAAGGGTCTAGTAAAAGAATGCTATGGTATTGTTAAATTTATAGAGAGGACCACTGTAATGAGAGGTTTGAAATAGCAACCTGCAAAGGATGGATGGGGAAAAAATATTTTATCAGGCAGGCAGAGAAAAAGAAAGTAAATTCAGGGCCACAGGAGGGATATTAGCTTGAAACGAAACAAGTGATTTTTCATTTTCAGCCTTCTCTTCCAGTTCTCTTCTTCAGTCATAAGCACAGACAGATAAACACTTGACTTCTATTCTTCATTTCTCTGGGGCAATATGGCACAGTACAAACACAAAAGCTTTAGAGCCAAACAAATTTGGAATGAACACAACTGTGTACTAGCTGAATGGCCTTGAATATGTTATTTCAATGCTCTGTATCCAATTTATCCTCAGCTGAAAAATAATAGCACCTGCATCATAAGATTGTTGTGAAGCAAAAATGAGTGAATACTCATTAAGCATAAAGCTTCTGTCCTTTCCTACAACCTACAGCCAACACACTCACCAAAACTACTACCTCAGTCTTGATGTTATTCCTATGCCTACAGTAGGGATGGAAAAGATAAAAACGCTGGTAGGTCACAAAATGCTGTTAAAGGTCATTTGTCCAGCCTCTTGTATGAATGCACGCTATGTTTGGAAAAGAGCTAAGTTCAATCTCAAGTTCTGTCACTTATAAGCTGTTTTACCCGTACACTAGTTACTTAGTTTCTCTGAGTGTTAGTTTTCTCACATTATGAGATAGAAATAAGGATAAAGTGGCAGGTAGAGGGCATTAAAAAATTTTCATCCTCTATTTTTTTCATCACCAAATTTCTAGAGTGAATTGTTAGTACTGTATATTAAGTCTTTGCATTTTTCTACCCTCAGCATGGCTTGTTACAATCATTGTAAGCCTCAGTGCCACATCAAAGGATAGTTTTTCTTTATCACATCTACTTCTATGCTGCTGTTAATACCATGAATTACAACAGAATCCTAAGCACACTTTCCAATCTGGGCCTCAGGAATACTGGACTTCATCTGGTTTGCATCTCATATATCTTGGCTTCTTCTATAGTTTCTGTTTCCATATTTCCACATTAAAGCTTTTCCTGCTGGCCTTAAGACTCCATTTTGGGTGTTTCTTTATTACTATACACATGGGTCCTTGCGTATTTTGGAGGAAATTAGAGCTATGTTCCCATAAGGGACTTATATGCCTTTTCACTAAGGGAAGAGAAGAAAAGTTAGTTGTTCTAAAAGATGTCAAAAGAGAGATGGAGGTACTTATTCTTTGACTGAATTAATAAATCATCTAAGCTAAAAGTGCTATCAAGAGAGATTAGCGGCTACATGCTGATTGCCCATAACGTTGGCTTCTGCTAAAATTATGAAACTACCGAGTTGCACAATTCTAAACATGGTGAGTTTACTGTACCAGGGTCAATACCATCTGTCCCTTGGATTCAATTATCATCTCAGTGGATGACACACAAATCTACTTGTCTGTGCTGAGCTTAATCCCTGGGTTCAGTCCTGTATAACTAAGGCAACCATATTTTCTGCACCAGAAATCAGGAGACACATGCATGGCCTGACAGAGGCTTCTTGTTTTTTTTTTTTTTTCTGATCTGTGAATTATTGATATGCAGACTTGCAAAGATACAAAAATTCAATCACATTTAGTTGTACTTTTAATGATTTAATTTACTAGAAAGATCTAGCAAATGTCTATCAGTGTCACCACCAATGTGAGCATACATTATCCTGTGTGGCTTCTTCCAGGATAAATTTTCCTATCATAAATGGGAAATTTCATCATTTTTTCTTACAACTTGAGTAAGGCAACTTAGGAAATTCTAAATTCATCTAATTGCTTGCTGCACACATTTGACCAGTTTTTAAATTAACACTTCTTTAAGAAAAAAAAAAAGCTTTTTCTCACTACTGTATTCCTAATTTTGCCGCAAAAGCCATCACACAGGTTGGTGGTTCACCAACTTATGTGTGCACCAGAAACAACTGGGGAAGCTTATTACAGTAACACATCTTTGGGCCCCACCTCCACAGGGAATGATTCAATAGATCTGGGGTGGGGCCCAGTAGGGTAGGGATTTGCAGTTTTAACAAGCTTCCCGTTGTTTCTGGTGCAAATGGTCCATGTACAACCCTTTTTGTATAGCGCTGTTCCTTGTGAACTACCTACCTTTGTATTAATGTTTAAAGTCAACCGCTTTATAAGTCTCAGCACTTTCATCACTACTGCCTGAGTTCCATCCCTAGCCAGGGAGCTTCCCACATGGCGCAGCAGACCTCTCCTGTCTCTCCCACTGCTCCCCTCAGCAGTGTATTTCAGCAGATCTGCCTCTTCTGCTCCCTACTCTGTCTCTGGTGAATCCTCTCACCCACTGCACCTCTGGCCTACACCCCAGTCTTTCTATGAAAATATAAATAAACAAAATATTTTTAAAAATAAAGTCAACCGTTTTAGCAAAGGTTTATATATTTTTTTCCCACAAAATGGTATGGAGGGGAAACTAATTGTGATTTAATTTGAATATAAAACATGTAGATGTAGATGTAATTATGTAGATGTAATTATGATACTGAATGAATCAAGATGCCTGCTAGCCTCATCACAGTAGCACTGAAATCTAGTTGTAGGCAAAGTACCTCTGAGGGAAAAAATAGATCACTGAGGGCTGAAACTGTCTACCAAGAAACACATCCTCATAAGGACAATGCTACCTGCAAAACTTACAAAATTTATGGATGAAAACCTGATTTCAGCTAGTTTCACCTTTATTTCAATCTTATTTAAGACCTTTTTTATATTACTAGTAAACTGCCTATGTTCAACTTACAGTAACTCTGAGTGCCTATGAATACTCATCTTAGTAGGCAAACTTACAGACACCACAATCTGACCTTACACTGCACACAGTCTAACTGCATATTCACTTCCTCATCTGTGATGATGGGGCATCCAAGACTAGAGAGAAACTGGATGTAATGCCAAGGTAGGCCTGAATGTTTGTGAGCACTGGGGACAGGGGAATATGAAGTAGTGTAATATTCGACCTCAAGAGGATACACTGCCTTTACATCAATTACACTTTCACCAGTGTTTTAGAAACACGGGTCCAGGTTTTCCTGTATTGTATCCTATAGTACAGGCACTTTACTCTTGGAATCTTTTTCCTTACTTCAGCCTCAGTGGCTCCTCCATCTCCCAGTAGCATGCATGTCCCCTGCTACCACAACCCAGTTGTCTCTATTACTTATATTTTACCTTGATTCCCCATAATCAATGCTTACTCAGACATGGTTGGCTTAGTTCTATATAGGCATCCTTTAAAAGTAATTCTTTACTGTCATGATATTTACAAATATTCCAGGATAAAGTAAAAATTTTGGCTGGGGTAGGCTGTTTTCCAACTTGTAGGCCTCCCAAGACTTTTTGTTTCCTCCTTATCTTGTATAATATTAATAATTTGTCCAGTTAAAGTATCACCTTGTTCCTATGTTTGTTGATTTGGAAAGGAGAACTACAGATGCATTTTGTAAAAACACATTTCTTTCTATACATGGCAATATAGTATACACAATATTCTTTACATTGCTTATTTCACTTAAGAGTCTATCTTGGACATCTTTTATTATCAGTGATATGGAGCCTCTTCTTTCTTTTAAACTATTTTCAGGTATTCAATTGTAGGAATGCACAACAATAACTAATTTAATCAGTCCCATAATGAAGGATGTAAGGCTTTTCGTATCTTTTTCCATTACAAAGAGTGCTGCACTGAACATCCTAAGCATATTGTATCTACACATGCCCCTACAACTCATGCATTTTATATGGCTATACATGGCCAATTTATTCTCCACTCAGTTTGCATTCCATTAATGTTTTAAAACTAAACAGTAAAATGTCCTTCCCTATGGACAATAAAACACCATATTTTATATATTTATTAATATGACTTTATATTAATATTAATTTTATTAATAATTTATATTAATATTTAAATAATTTTTCCTTTAAAATTATATTCTATCTTTAAAATTAAAGCATTTTAGAATAGGCTAAATCCCCTTTTTTACTGCCATTCCCAAATCTGATCTAATCAGTCCTGCCCTCAGAGTAACCACCATTTTGAGGGTGCATATTATGGCATGTATTCCTCTACACTCTTCTGTGTATTGGCAAAACATAAACGTAACTGTAGAAAATATATAGTATTACTTTGTGTTTTTATTTTTTCATAAATGTTACATTATGTCTATCATTTTGCATTTTAAAACTTAACAAGTTTTTGTGCTCTCTCTACAGTGATTATTGATACAAAAAGGCTAATTTGCTGTTTTATTAATGTGTCAGTCATTTACATATCTATATGGACATAAACAGAGGAGAAAAGAGCACAAGGGATTATGGTGATGGTTCACGGGTGAATTGGTGGTGGGAAACCACGGGTTATACACAATAATGTAAAGGATAGAAATAAAAATAAAAATAAATAACTTTAGGGTTACATTTTACTCCTCCATATATGCTTATGCTTCACTGAATCTCCAGCAAACTTACCCTGCCAGTGCCCCATGGTCTTCATTCCCCTATCCCTTCTTCCCTCTCCCATTTCCTCTGGTAACCAGTATATTTTTCCCAGGGCCAAGAATTGTTTTTGTTGTGTTTTGTGTTGTTTATATCCACAGATAAGTGAAGCCATCCAATATCATTCACTTTCCAACTTATTTCACTTAGCATAATCACCTCACAATCTATCCATTTTGTCCCAAAAGGTGCAATTTCATCCTTTTAAGTAGCTGAGTAGTAGTATTCCATTGAGTGTATTCCATTTTCTTAATATGTATATATTTATTTTATCTCCTGAGGGACAAATCTAAGCATAAAGTTTCTAGCAGCATCTAGCACCGGTGTGCTATTATTAACATGTACAAAATGAGTGCAAATAGGAAATTCTTCAAAATATCTTAATACACAATACTTGTTATCTTCCATATGTACATCTCTTTTCATTAAATTTTCTTTTTTATTTTATTTTACAGAGTCTTATAGTTTTCAATGTATAGATCCTTTACCACCTTTGTTAAACTAACTCCCAAGTATTTCATTCCTTTTGTTGTGTTTATAAATGGGATTTAAGAAAAGGTTTTATTTCTTGCTCAACTTTCATTTTCATTGAGGGTTTGAAGGCTCTGCTCATTGGACTCAGGGACCCAGGCTGCTGGAATAGTCACGATTTTGAACATTGACAATCACCATGGCAGAAGGAAAGAGAACTCTTCATAGTTTCCCACTTGTCACAGGAGTAACAGCTCATTAAACAGAACTAGACATATGGTCCTAATCAACCCTGAGAGAGCCACTGAGTGCAGTCCTACTGTGTGCCCAGGAGAGGAAAACTGAAAAATGCTGGATAACACTAATTAATAATCAATGAAATGGGAAAATCTATTTCCCATTTTAATAGACACTCCAAAGTGGCTAAACCAATTTACATTCTCGCTATCTGACTGTGAGCATATGTATCTGCCAATATTCTTTTCAACACTTGTCATTATTATGTTTTTATGTTTTTCAGGCTGATGAGACAAAAAATAGTATCAATATCATGTTTTATTCTGAATGTTAGTGGAATTTAGCATATTTTTCATTTGTATTTCCTCTTCTTTAACTTACATGTTCACGTCCTTAGCCATTTTTCTACCTTGTTGTTTTTAAGTTATTTCTTTTTCAGAATTTGTGGAAATTCTTTATATATATGGGCATGAATCCTTATCTATTATGTGTGTTGAAAATTTTTCCCAAGACTGGCACTAGATTAAAGTAAGTCAGTTTCTTATTTTATTATTCTCCACGGGCACATAAACAATTGTTGAACCTCTCACATAAAGTTCTCTGAAATATTTGAAAATAGTCATCAAGTCACCCCCCTCATTTTCTCTCCTTTGGGCTAAATAGCCTCAATACCTTTAATTTTCTTCTTAAAACTGGTATTACAATTTCTTTAATCTTTAATCTAAACTATGTAACCAGCTTGCTTTTAGTCTTTCTTCTTTTTAAATAGCAGCTAGTAAATTTATAGTTAAATTTGTTTTCCATTAACAGAAAGGTGTTTAGAACTTTCATTCTCAGGCCCACCCTAGGATTTTTTATGTCCTCTCGCTTGGCTTATCTTTCTTCTTTGCTATCTATTTTTTACTTACATTTTTAAAAAAAGTTATGTGTCATTATAAGGTATCTATTTTCTGGGAAAAGGTAAGGTATAAATAAATTGGTAAAGGGGGAAGAGAAAGAATGAGAATGAGTATTCTGACAAATTTATAATATATAGGACCATCTTCAGAAACTATATTACTTACTTTTACTCTAGTATTTGGTTGAATACTTTCCCCACAGCAGCTCTGTGCTATATATTGTGATAAATTCTGATCCTCTCCATGCTACTTATTCTTTTGCTTTAACATAGGCACCTCAAAATGAGTTCATCCTAAAAGTAACAACTTGTATTTTTCCCTTTTAAATTTTATCCTGTTTCTGTTTTTTGGTTTTTTTTTTTTAAAGATTTATTTATTTATACATACAAGCTGGGGTACTGGCCAGAGGTGTGAGGTGGCGAGAGGGTTCACCAGAGACAGAGCGGGGAGCAGAACAGGCAGATCAGAAATACACTGCTGACTTTCAAGATTTTGCTGAGATGTATGTCATGTAGAGTTTTGCCTATATTTTCTTCTATACATTTTATGGTTTCTGGTCTTACATCCAGGTCTTTTATCCATTTTGAGTTGACTTTTGTGCAGGGTGTGAGGTAGTAGTCTAGCTTCATTTTTTTGCATGTGGCTGTCCAGTTTTCCCAGCACCATTTATT
>PVIJ01007238.1:39608-84455 GCA_004024925.1 Scalopus aquaticus | reverse complement strand
GAAGCAAGGTCTACATCTTAACATTCGCCAGAGAGTTCTGGAAAAGCATTAACAAGATAAAGAAAGATAATTTCTAAAAATAAAGGACTCAATCCAAAATAAAGAATTCTGGCTGTTTTAACTCAACCCCATTGCTTCAGTGACAATCTCTAGAGTGAGTTTTGAGAAGGAACTGGAAACATGGGATGCTCAACTTTGAAACTTTTAAAAATCAAGAATGGATGTTGAATGTTAGCAAGTCACTATTCTCCAATGATATATTAATATGGTGAATTACATGTACATTTTGCAATATTGAACAATGTATTCAGAATAAATCTTTTTAAGGAACTGCTAGATTCTGTTTGATAATATTTCATGTACCATTATTCTATCTGTATTCATCAGTGAGACACATCTATAATTGGTATTCAGTTTGTTAAGTTTTTGTACCAAAAGATTAATAAAAAAGGTATGAGAGACCCTCTTGGGAAAAAAAAAGAGATTTCCTGTGGCTCTACATCCTTGTAAGTATCTAGCGTTGTCAGTGTTCTGGATTCTGGCCATTCTAGTAGGTGTGTAGTGGCATTTCACTGTTGTTTTAGTTTACATTTTCCTGATGCATGTGATGCCTCTGATGACACGTGACGTGTAGTATCATTTCATATGCTTATATTTGGTGAGGTGTCTATTAAAGGTTTGGCCCATTTTTTTTATCTTGTTGCTTGTTTTCTTATTGTTGAGTTTTAAGAGTTCTTTATATATTTTAGATAAGTCCTTTAACAGATATGTATTTTGCAAATATTTTCTCTCAGTCTGTGGCTTGTCTTCTCATTTTATTGACATTGTCTTGTGCAGGGCAGACTTTTGCTCTGAGAATTTTAATGAAGTAGAGTTTATCAATAATTTCTTTCTTGGGCCACGCCTTGGGTACTGTATTTAATAAATCATCACCATATCCAAGGTCATCTAGGTATTCTCCTGTTATCTTTTAAAAGTTAAATAGTTTTGCATTTCACAATTACATCTATGATCAACTTTGAATAAAATTTGGTGATGTGTATAAGATCTGCTCTAGATTTTTTTTCCCGCTCATGTGGCTAACCAGTTATTCTGGTACACCTATTGAAAAGATTTTTTTTTTTTTTTGCGGCATTGTGTTGCATTTGCTCCTGTGTCAAAGATCAAATGATTGTATTTATGTGAGTCTATTATGGGGTTCTCTTCTCTCCCATCATGTCTACTGTCTATTATTTCACCAATACTACACTCTCTTGATTACTGTAGCTTTTATAGTAAGCCTTCAAGGTGTGTAGTGTACTTCCAACTTTGTTCTTTTCCTTCAATAATGTGTTCATTATTCTGGGTCTTTTGTCTTTCCATTTAAACTTTAGGATCAGTTTACTGGAATTCACAACATAAGTTTCTTGCATTATCATTGGAATTGCATTGAATCAAATGGGAAAGTATTTATATCTTGAGAATAGTTAGTCCATGAACATAAGGACTTCCATAGTAACAATAAAAAATAAAAATTACAGTTCTAATGTAATTTTATAATCTTTGAGGCAATACTATTGAATAGAGTGGGAAACACAATGAATAGACATCAGTCAGTTAAGTATTTTTGGAGTTAGGGAATAAATTGATAAGAGACTTAGAACCTGCCTTTAAAAGTTACAATCTAACTGAAGAAAATTATATTAATGGCAATGACTATTACTAGTATCACTACTCTAACCACCTCTATTACTAAGAGTAATTATTGAACACTTACCATATATTAGGCAAAGCACTTTGTATGCATTCTTTTCATTTAACATTCAAAACAACCCAATGAGTTAGGGCCTATTTATATCTCCATTTAGTGGAAGGGAGGCTTTGAAAGGTCATACATATATTGTCCAAGGTCACACAGGATGTGGGCTTTTAGTCACTATGCTTTACTACCTCCAATAAAACAATTAGGAAACAATGAAAGACTCAAATGGTACAGACAAGAAACATTACTGAAGTTGAAAGCATCAGTAGGTGGAAGAGGCTTCATGGAGAAGATAAGATTTGAAAGAATGGACTAGATTCCTATAGAAAAGGTCTTGGGTGCAGGGTAGTTATTAGATAGGAAAATTATGAGGAAAGGAGGACATTCCAGAAACTGATTATATAAGGAAAGACATTGAAGTTGGTTACATCTGCAAGTGATGTAGTTGGGAGAGATACAATCATAAGTCAGGGGAACAAAAGAAAAAAAAGGCGGGGGGAGAGACTTTTATTTTGGAACTTACCCTCTTACTGCTGATATACATAGGAAAAGCTTTCTATGGCTTTTCTCCTACCTCCCAGTGTACACTCCTACCAATTAAACCCCGGAAGGCAACTCTGTTCTAATAGTAGCTTGCTAACGTCTATCACATCCTTCCAACTTGGCAACATCAGAATTGATCCTTGGCCGGGTTATTTATACAAGCACTATTTTGGCCACTAATTGGACAGAACAACAAATGCAAGTGTCAAAAAAAAACTATTTCTAAAATATTAGTTTTTCTTCTTCTATGCTGCCTATGATGGCCCTAAGAATTCGTTGCTGCAGTCAGAAGTCACCTTTCAGAACTGATGATTTCTAAATCTGTAGAAACTCAAATCCTTACACTCAGTTTTCAGTGTTATCCCATGAAGGTATACGAGAAGGCTAGAAATAGTCTCTTTGTAAATATTATCAAGAAAACAAATATGGGCATCAAATAACCTTTGGGTCAAGAGTTTATACAGTAAATACTAGGGTCATCTGGTCCATTCCCAATTTCCAGCCAGGGGAGACAGGCTTTTAGGGAATGCTATAGCTGGAAGGGACTTTTGAGGTTACTGCATCTGCATACTGACTCTCAGAGCCAGTAGCTAGGTTTAGAAGGACTGGGCCCCAATGCCAAAAATAGTATCTTGCAACAGTTTGATTACTCATTGGCTCTGTAACCCTGGAGAATATAAGAGAATCAAGAATTATTCTCAATCAAGAATTCTGAGGTTAAAAAAAAAGAATTCTGAGATTAAAGAATGGAAATTTACAATGTACTCACCCAGCCAACCTCTAGATTAATTTGAGAAAAGGAGAGAATGATCTAAACTATCTGTTTTTCAAAACCAATGAACAAACAAAATAAAAACAAACTCTTAGTTTCTGAGCACAGAATAGTGGTTACCAGAGGAGAGAGGGTTAAGAGTGGGTAAAAAGGGCAAAGGGGTGGGGGTCAAAGGTATGATCGTGGATGGAAACCAGACTTTTGGTGGTGACCTTAATGGCGCATATACAGATGTTGAAGTGTCATGGTGAAACCTATATAATGTTATAAACATTATTATTATTTTAATTATATTATTTTAATATAATTTTTAAAAAGTTGTACTTGAAAAAAATTATCAGTTTTTTTAAACAGAAAGCACAGTGTTACTATTTTCAAAATATGTGTTAATTCAAATTGCCTGCTAAAATGTTAGCAAGCAGTGTCCTGCTAGAGTTACATGCATAGGTAAGGAACATGTGTAATTAACAGCATTTTTTTTGTCATAGTGAGCTTGATTCTTAAATCCTTAAGGAAATCTGGGCCTCCCCGGTGGCGCAGCGGTTAAGCGCTGCGCTGTGGAGCTGTCGGCAGCGGCGACGCGAGTTCGACGCCTGGCCGGGGAGAATCCCACATGGTGTGGCAGACCTCTCCTGCCTCGCCCGCTGCTCCCCTCAGCAGTGTATTTCTGATCTGCCTGTTCTGCTCCCCACTCTGGCTCTGGTGAACCCTCTCGCCGCCCCACGCCTCTGGCCTGTACCCCAGCTTGTATGTATAAATAATAAAAAAAAATCCTTAAGGAAATCTGCCTTAAGTGCCCTTCTCGCTTCTCTCTCCCCCCAACACAGTCCCCAACACTCATCTTCACCTGTCAAATCCTATTCACTTTTCAAGGGTCATCGCAAATGCCACCTTGCCTGTAAAGTCACCTTACTGGGATTAATTACTCTGTTCTATGTGTTCTTACAACATTTTATCTAGAATTTGATTTTCATGTTCACTTATTTTTGCTTATTCTCTCATTCTTTTGCCCTAAACCAGACTTTACTTAGTCTAACGATATGCCAAGGTTTGTGCTAGTGACTAGGAATACAAAGATGACCCAAAACTCATTTATTTACTGCTCTAGAAGAACTTGTATTACAGTGAGAGGCAGGACATGCAAACAACCAAATACAAATTATTGTAATAAGTATTGTGATAAAACTATCAGTAAAGTGGGAGTGAAGAAGGAGTAATTAAACTTGCTGGAGAGGATTTAGATGTTTATGATTGGGGTTGTAGGCAGGGAGGAGGAGATGAGGAATGCTAGGGAAACCTTCACTGGGAAAGAAACGGGAATGAGTCTTTAAGGAGGATAAGACTTTCATTCAGATAGTGAATGGAGGGTTAGGGTTAAGAGCACTGCAGGAAGCAAGAACAACTGGATGTTTACCACTGACTACCTTGATTTGGGGCACAATAAGCAGTCTATGTAATGATATTTCATTGATTAATTGTGTACATTTTCAGAATGATCACTTGTCTGAAAAAAGGATGGCAAAATTGATATACTGATTCACTTTCCAGGGTAACTGAATTTACATGTAGGAATTTATTTAGAATTAAAACCAGGGATAGATGCACCCAACTAATAACCCAGTGAAATCTCATTAGCTACAGTCTTTTCCCCATATAGGCAGTCATACATACAAGTAAGCTTGTACATTTTTACTTTTAAAGAAAAATCCCAGCTGATCACATCCGTCCGGCAGCAATCTGGAGTTAAGGTCTGCACTAGCAAAAAATGCTGTGGTCAACACCTGTTCAGAATCATCACTTAACGGTAGAAAATTTGTCCTGGCCTGATTCACATTCCAGACTAAAAATGGACATTGAGCAACTTCTTTATATGTTTTTATAAAAGTAGTTCCATCTCACATTAAAATAAGAGACTTCTCATTTTCTCACAAGTCCTACACTCACTGGCAACAACCAAGAATATTCAGAAGACAAGTGCTAGCAGTTGGTCGTCCAATGGTCTTCAAAATACCTCACCCAAATCTGAAGAATATGTTGTGCTACGCTGGTACTCTTGCTCTGGTTGTATGCTGACTCCTTAAGAGAAGGCAGGTTGTAGAGTAGTTGTGAATGAGTGCCTTCTAGGTCAGTAGCCAGACAATACGGCACTTTGGAACAAGAGTTCATTAGTGCCAAAAGAATAAGACTTTATTTATGAAGAAGTAATCATCTACTCTGACTTGGTGTCACTCCATAGCTATCAAATCACTGCCATCTGTTTATTTTTGTTATGTTTATTCTTCACTAATTAACTAGTCAATTACTACCAAAGTTATCTGATGTTGAAGGCCCCCCTCCCCCCACACACAACAAACAACTATGTGGTACAAAATGGCAAGCGTGCCAGGGTTGAGAAATCCTGTTCTATTGGAGCAATTTTCTTATGTTCTTACCAGAGAAACCTCTACTCCAGATTTCTTCAAAAATCGCTTCTCATCCACCATAAAGTGCAGCCAATCCCAACTCCCACAGCTTATGCCTTACTCCTTTACACCACTGTGCTGAGACTAATGTGGTCATCACCCACCCTCACCCCCGCCAACCCAAATTAGGAATTTATTATACTTCCCACCAAAGAAATGATTCCCATGGTGGGGAGTCCAGATGCCATGGAAGGCTGGTGGGGTACCGTTTACAGAGTGGTCCTGTGAACAGCACTGAGAATACAAAGGAAAGAGAGAGGAAGTTTAGAAAATGCCTGTGTGGTACACATCACACAGGACACTGCACACAGTAGGCGCTCAAGAAGTATGTGTTGTGGAAGATTATGGCAGAAGAGCAGGGCTGGGTCTTCTAGAACTAAATATGATTGTGCTTTCTTTTCTCTGGCTAAGGGAAAGGAAGCAGCAGATAAATCATGTTTTGGCTCTGTTTTAAGCCTACGGCTCAAGGTTTTTATTTTCCGTTTGGTATTTATTGCTCATGAAGCAATATATTGTGCGTTGCAGGTGTTATTTTGAGTTCCTCTTCATTTTCTCTGAAAATTAACAATCCATCACTGTTTGTGAACGATACACTGAAGCCCCAGGCACACTCCACTCTCTCCGATGTGACGTCACCAGCAGTGACGCCACAGCTTGTGTCATCGCTATGCAAGGTGAGAGAACTGACGGGGCTATTGTAAGACAGGCTCCCAGGCAGCTTGAGAGAAATGATGCTCTGAGACAAGCGAGTGCTTTACCTCCTCCTGAGTGTTACCGAGAACGGATCAAAGGGGCACTCTAGGGGGTAGGGATGTCACATGTTCCTCCTTGGGAAAGGGGAAAGGAGAAGAAAGAAAAGGAAATGTGAAAGGGAAGGGTTTTTTTTTTTTTTATGTCAGCCTATGCAGGACTTAATCATTCTCATGGGGGTTTTGAATGTGATACGGAGCGTGGTGGGTGGAGAGTGGTTCTATCCTTAAGGTATGGCAATGAAAACCTTAAGTTAGATGGTGCTTTCCCAAGCTATCGCTTATCCTGGAAGATCCATGGTTCTAGTCTGTAAGCTGGAGGGTCCTGGAGACAGCCACCTCCATATGGAGCAGTTACAAGGATGTATAAGGTTTCTAACTATTTTTGTAAAAAGCTAGGGAAGCCAGCCCTCCAGTGGGGGTGCAGCAGATCAAGGAAGGAGGCGACACGCGCCTCTCCAGGGACCTCAAAGCAGACACCGTACTTTATGAAGACAACAGGAGACAGGAATACAGACCTTGGGGTCAGACAGATCTGAAATCAAACCTTAGCTCTACCACTCACTACCTTGTATGACGTTAGGCAAGTTCCACAAACTTTTCAGCCTGTTTAGTCACCTGTAGTTGGCGTTAACGGCACCTATCACTTAGGAACTAGCTAATGATATTAGCTAATAAGCTAATGATACGAGGTGAATGATGTTGATGCCCAATATTGATTAAATGCTTATTATATGCCAAACACTGTTTTAAGGCTTTATATGTATTATGTCCTCACAACACCCCTATGAGGCAGGTAACATATAGTATTATACTCATTTTATCAGGAAAATGAAACACAAAGTAGTTAGAAAGCCGCCTAATGTCACAGATGGAGTTCAGGTTTGAGCTGGTCCAATTCAGGCATGATGGCTCCAGCGCACGCCCTCTCAATCACTGAGCTCTCTATGACTGCTCTAGTATCGCTAAGATACTGCTGAGTCTAACATCAGATAATAGGGATCAGGAAAAAATAATTATAATAAATTAAAAAACAAAATTACAGGCAACTATAAATCAAAGACATTCTGCAGGGGAGGAGGAGGGAGAGGAATCAAACAGGGAGGGAAGAGCACAAGGGACCCTGGAGATGGTGCACGGATGAACTGGTGGTGGGGATTTTATGGGGACTACACCTGAGAGGAGAAAGCAGACATTGTACAAAAAGGAAAACGATGTCAAAAATATATACAATTAAAAAAAAAGAATGCCAAGTCACAGAGCAAGTGCCCAATCACTGCTCTTAACTCCACTTCCTTGAACTTTCCCTTCCCTTTTTTCCCAGTAAGAAAGAAACCATTCAGCTGCCCCTTGGGTCTTGGGTCTCCCCGCCCCCCTGCCGCACTGAGCCAGAGCCAGGGATCCCTGCTGTTGCTGCAGGACAGGCAAGTGCAAGCGCGGGTTGAAGAATCTCAGGGATAGTCCTTGTTGTCACATCAAGGTTGTTAGCTGAATGTGAGCCAGGAGGATAGGCTGAGGTTGGATGCAGGGGTCCTGGAACCCCAGTAGGCTCCACCATGGGAACACTGGAAGGTTTCCTTTGTCAGCAGGAGCGGTGGTGAGCTGCACCAGGGAAGCTCCCTTGGGTTTTTCTGGACTAAGCTCTCTAATCCCCACCTCCCCAGCCCTGGCTTCTCGGGCTTCTGAGCTGCCAGTGAGCTCACATTAATTACCCTGGTCAAAAGGAACGACTGACTACGGCCCTCCAGTCTCCAGGATTGCACCATCACATTTCACCCCATGTTTCCACGCCTAATATTTATACAAAGAACACGGAAGGCATGAGCAGGAAGTAAAAATACGACCTTACCTCAGCAATTCTAACATCTTCACTAACTGCCCATTAAGTCAAACATTTCTCTTCCTGGTTTTGAAACACACATTAATATTGCTGTCAGGATCCAAATATGGTCATTATTGGATTTTCACTAGAAATCTGAATATTTCACACACTAACCAGCGGCAGTCCAGGTATTCAGCGTACTCTTGAAGTTAAGGGTGTTGCCACTGGTGGTGGGGGAATGAATAAAGAAAATAAAACAGATGCACAAACTCTGTAAGTTCCCAATGCCCTGCGTGGACGCTTCCCTGAGGTCACTGCCTAAGAGATGACTTGGCAACTCTGATGCTAAGCTATTGGAAGAATGGCAAGATCTCTTGGAGAAAAAAAAATAAACAGCCCTGGGGTTAATCCACAAGCCATTCTGCTTTAGCCCTTGTTGCTGAAACTCTTTCCAACATATTTCAGTCCACTTCCTTGCCCCGGGAGACAGAGTACAGCAAAGAGCAATAGAGCAGGAGCTGGAATTAGGAGGGCGGGGCCTGGACTCTGTCTCGACTTGCTGTGCGGCCATCACTCACACCTGTGTTTGTCAAAGTGCCGTTCAGTCATGTGGACTGGAATCTGCTCAGTCGCTGTGGTCTAGGGTCCTAGGCTGAGGTTTCCTTCTGGGTGGTGCTGGAGAATGTGTTGAATCAGCGCTCTAGATAACTTACATCCACGAACAAATTGAGAAACTTGGAACTTCAGTTTCCTTACCTGTAACTAAGGATGGTACTGCCCTTCTCACAGGGGTGGACCTGGGTAGCTGTATCTGAATCTTTCAGGGAGATTATGGTCGGACTTGAAGGTATATTCTGAGCATTAATTGAACAAGCTTGTTAAATTCATCTGCTATTTGGCGGTACCAAGGTAAAAAAAAAATCCCTGTTTTCCTACCATTTGAGGGGTGCACAGACTACTGGGAGAGACAAACATGAAAACTAAAACTCCCGTGTCATTTGATAATGGCTAATCAGAGACAGGATGAAGGGGAGGCAGTTGCTCTACTAGGAGGGGAGAAGGTGGAGGAAGGGGGAGCACAGAGGAGGTTATGGAGGAGGTGACTTTGAGTCTCCAGAGCCAAGTCAGTTACGGCCCATGGAGATCTCAAAAGGTTTAGGAAATAAGGCTAAAACCCAGAACAGAATTTCTTCTTGTTGGGCAAATGGGCATGAGTGGAGAATATCTGCTGGTATCAGTTTGTCATTGGTCTCTCCTAAAAGCAAAACGTTATAAAACTGGAGCCCCTTGTATTTTGTAGTTGGTCGAACACCGAGAGGATGGGCATCAGACTCTATTGTTGACTTGTTTGCAAGTCACTAACTACGAGGCCGTGGTCTCAGCTGGGGGGTGGGACACTGGCCACGACCACTGCAAACAAGTCAAGTGTTAACTGCGACTGGAGATGGGAATTCTGGCTGGAGAACTAGCTGCCTCAGCAGAGACAGCCTCAGATACTAAGGGCGATGCTATATACCCCCTCCACATGGGAGGCAGTGGCTGACAGGCCTTAGGCCAGCAGCCCTGGCCCTTTCTAGCTTCTTTACTTCCCCAGGTCACCAAACTGAAGATTTCAAACTGCACCATGATTTGACAAGTGTCAGAAATTTTACTTTTACTGAACTTTTACAGAAATTATACCTCCCACTGCCCCAACACCCTTCATGTTTCAAAACGACTGTTTCTTTTAGGACTGCAACACACTCCCATCAACCCCCATTTCTACTTAGGCTACACTTGCAACCCCTAATGCTATGCAATCCCGAATGAAATAAAAATGGGCTTAACATCACGGTCTGAATTAGATCTGAGTTCCAATCTTGACCTGCTATTTATTCATTGTGTGATGTTAGGGAAGTAACTTCATGTCTCTGTTCTTCATTTTCCACATTTGAAAATTGAGGATAATTAAGTATACTTATCACACAGGGCAGCGGTAGGGACTAACGGAGAAAATAAGTGAGAAAAAGGCACAATACAATGCTGAGCTCAGTAAAGGGCAGTAGAATATTAGTAATTATTATTAATATACTAGTACGAGTGGGCATCACCTCTGACATCTTATGGAAAAGAGAGGCCCCTGCGGGGGGAGAGAGAGAGAAGGGGTGCTATAATTCCTTCAGATGAAAAGGACGGCAAAGTACCAGCACATGAACAACCAACTATTAATAATAGAGCAGAATCTATTGACAAAAACAAACAAAAAAGTCCCCCCAAAAAACAGAAGATGGTTTCCCTTTAACTAGTTCTTTGCCAAAAGCATTGCCAGAAAGAACAGCAGGACTAATTTATATGCCTCTCATCTGATTGATGCATTTTCTAAAAGTGGTACTACTAATAAAATCCTCAAAAGATTTTCCCGTGTCACCCTTCTCCACTGTGTATATCCCAAGCCCATCGGACCTGCTGCCAAAACCCATTTGCTTTTCTTCCAAAAACATGGACAGCATTTGCATCCATGCTTTCTCTTGTGATCACCCCATCTGCGGTGGAGGAAAGCCAGAATTACTTAGTGTCGCGACTCGATTATCCATAACAGGGATGGAAAGTGATGGGCCTAGACAGGAGAAGAACTAGTCCTTGACAGCCGGTTTTCAAGAAGACAAACACGGACTAAGACCACGGCTGGGACCTCTGCGACAGCTGGGCAGGACACACACTATTGGCCCGGTCCAGAAGCAATCATATGCGAGTAATTTGGACGACAGTTTGGGATTCTGGGAAAGTAATGATAACAGCGCCTTCCCGGAAGCTATCTAATATATGACATATTTTGCCCCATTTAATTCAATAGTGCTCCCGAATATTTTAATACAGCAATAGCAGTCCAAATAGCAAACACATGTGAATCATCGGCTTTCCTTTCCTTCATCCATTTCTGCTGTAACTTAAATTTTCTTCCTGACTGAATCTTCAGGCCACTAGCGGCATCACCTTTAATTCATCTGTGTTTTTTTTTAAATTGGTATTAATATGAAGGAGACCTAAGCTGTTAAAACATAAAAGATGTGTAGGCTGGCGATGATCTCCAGAGCAAACCTTACAGGGATCAGTAGAGCAAATTTGATTTGAAAATGATTACAAAGGATGAATTCCCTGTAAATAATGAATTGGAAAGAAAATCAGGCTAGGAGTATTTGCTTATCCACTTATTTCCACATGGAAGAGAAGCCATAATTCCTGACAGCCTGTGCTTACAGCATGCCTAGATTGGCCAGAGAGAAAGCAACCGGTGATGAAAACAAATATACAAGAGCATCCATTCACTGCATTTGCTGCCAGATCCAACAGGAAGGAGAGCCAGAAAGATAGGAAGTCTGTGGGTAACAACCCATAAATTCTTGGTTACAGTTTAAGCACTTAACTTCAGATTTCCATATGACAATGCCTCTGTTCTTTCCTCTCTCAGAAGCCAGAAGTTCACTGTCAGGAAGAGGACGAGGGCCAGGCAGCTGGAATACTTAAAGATGTCAGGAAACTTCTGGGGAAGCACATCCTCACAGAAAATCACAACTTCTTTCTAATGCATTTTTAAAAAATATTTATTTATTTATGCATACAAGAACAGGGGTGTAGGCCAGAGGTGTGTATGTGGGGGGGGCGTGGGTGAGAGGGTGCACCAGAGACAGAGTGGGGAGCAGAACAGGCAGATCTATTGAAATACACTGCCTAGGGGAGCAGTGGGCAAGACAGGAGAGGTCTTCTGTACCATGTGGGAAGCTCCCTGGCCAGAGATCGTGCTGCAGTGGCTGCAATAGCTTTATAGTGCTGAATCTTAGCCCCTTAGACCACCAGGGAGGCCTGAAAGTCACAACTTCTTGAGAAACTAACTGGTATGTTACTGGGATACACTGTTAAGACAAACTGCTAAGGTTCTTTTTCTTTGTTTCTTTTTTAAAACTAAAGTACATCTAGCTTCCAAGAGTGACTGTCATACTTGAAAATGTACAGGTAATTTTTGTATAGCAAATCTTATTTTTGTATGGACTTATACTGCCTTTTTCTAATGTTTTTTTTTTAAGATTTATTTTTTATTTATACGTACAAGCTGGGGTACAGGCCAGAGGCATGGGGTGGCGAGAGGGTTCACCAGAGACAGAATGGGGAGCAGAACAGGCAGATCAGCAATACACTGCTGAGGGGAGCAGCAGGCGAGGCAGGAGAGGTCTGCTGCACCATGTGGGATTCTTCCCGGCCGGGCGTCGAACTCGCGTCGCTGCTGCCGACAGCTCCACAGCGCAGCGCTTAACCGCTGCGCCACCGGGGAGGCCCACCTCTTTCTAATGTTTTAAATAAATATTGAGTAGGTACCAAGGAGAGCTTATAAGAGACAACGAAAAGTATAAAAAAATGCAATGAATATTGTGTACTCAACAAACATTTTAAGCAAAAGAATGTAACTATTATCTTTAAAGGTCACCACGTCCCTAATTTCTCTCATCTCTCCATAAAGATAACCACTCTTCTGAATTAGTGTTCATTATTTTTTGTTTATCTTTATAGTATAACTACACATGTTGATGCTGCCCATTCAGAAAAGTTTTAGCTGAATTTGTGAAGGATTCTTTAACTGCTAGGAGGTTGAATTTGTGCTGATCTCCCTCATGTTCTACCTCTCTGCCTTGTTCGCACACCCCTACTCCTCGCCCCAGCTTATCCAGCAGTTAGGAAGGCATGAACTTACACGGGCACCAAAGATACCCTTCCAGAGTAAACCCATTTGGATGGACAGTTATATTTTTTGGCTACTTTCCATTTGTTTTTTAAGTGAATCCCTCCATGGGCCTTAACTTGTTAATCTACAAATAAACATGGGGGTGGCAGTGAGCTACAGAGCAAGGCGAAACTCTCTACATATTGCCTATCATGGGTACCTCAGAGTGTGGGCGTCAGACTATGCTGTTTACTGGCTGTGTGGCCTTGGGCAAGTCACTTAATTCTCTGAGCCTTGGTCCCTCATTATAGCAATGTAGCCAAGACTAATGCTGATCTTGCAGGGTTGGCAAGATGGTTAAACAAGATATATTCATTGGAAAGTGTTTTGAAAGCTCTAAGACCCTCTGTAAAGGTTAGTTGTTAACGATGTCGATGTTCTGCTGCTGCTGTTAGAAATGTGATATATCAGTTCTATTAAAGTCAAGGTAAAGGACTAGATGGCTATGAATTTTCTAAATCTGAACCAAGTCCACGGATTTATCCTTGCCAGCTGTCTGGCCAAACTGGCACAGCACAGGCAAAATGAAAATTTCTTTTCAACTCTGTATGACCAGTGGAAACTTTCCACTTTCGAACATCTTCCTCAAACCTGCCCTGCCGTCCCCCTGCACCTGCCCAATCTGCGTGTGTGGGAGTCGTGTTTGCTCTGAGCTACGTCAGCACCAGAGCCTGGGGCAGACCGCAGTCACCCATTACAGGCATCTACCATCTTCTCGTGCTCGTCATTTCTCATAGGACAGTGCCAGCTGGTAATGCAAATCGAAATGTATGCAAGATGTGTTCCTCACCTGATCAGTTTGTGCCTGAGGAACCTTCTGAAAGTCCTGACTTTTGTCTGTGTGCTATTAACATAACTATTTGCATGTCATTTCCATTTTGTTTTTAAAAGGCCCTCTCCTTGAAAATCTACGAGAATGACAGTAAGCAGTGGAAAGCCACGTTTCTATTCTGCAAATGATATAATCAAATCTGTAAACCGGCAAAAACACACACAAGAGACTCTCCATAAAACTGCTGGCAATTATTTCAGGAAACAGATGCAAGTTGTGACTGATTCCCCACAGCTGCTGCAGGTGCCGAAGAAAGACATTCAAACAACAAAGGGGAAATATTGATCATCTTTTGAACATGGAGTGAGGCTACCTGCTTGCAGGCCCAGGAGGGGGTGAGAGAAGAAGAGTGCCGGGAATGTCTCCACATAGGTTTCCCAGCCTTGAGGCTGGACAGCCACATGCCCATCTGCTGCTAAGGGAGAAAAAAATAGACAGGACTTAAGCACATGGAACAGGCTGTTTGACCTCTGAGGTTGCAAGGCTCCTGCCCTCCGCCTAGCAGCTGACGCCTGGAAAGGGCACGCCAGCCCCTCATGGCCTCCACAGGGGCAGCTGCAGCTATGGCAACAAATGTCCAGGAATGAGTTAACACCAGCCAAAGGGGTTAATGAGAGAGGCCAGGGCTTTTATATAAATGCATCAGGGAGAGAAATGTGATACAGCACAACGAGGTCCATTAATAAAGCTGAGTGATAAAATTTGCTGCCATTCTTAACTTGGACTTGGTGACTTAAACTGTTTTCCAAATCAGTCTCCTGAGTTCAAGCTGTTCATTGAGATGCTAATATTATTTAAGGAGTAAAAACAATACTAGAAGATGCAGCGTAAAAGGAGAAAACTGGATTGGCACAAGAGCACAAAATTGGACCTGCAAACAAAGGAAGGAAGAAAAACAAGAGATGTGTACAACCATGTTTTGAATATGTTCAAATGACTCTCTATTACTAACAATCACCACCTGACAATAAATTACCCCCAAAGTGTGGAGTATAGGCTGCATTATTATGATGCATTAAAATCAATTTGAGTACTAACGATAATGGGTGGTTGGGTGGCTAAACATGGCCCCCAATTACTGCTGAGTGCCCGCTCCTTTTGAGGCTACAAAATAGCGGTCATTAATATTCTCTCATACAGAATGTTTTATTATCAGCATTACGTCCTCAAAACATCCCCGGAAGACAGGTCGATATTGATGTTTGTTTTTTTTTTGTGAAGAAAACATGGGGGCATGGAGAGGTTAAGTGAAAATTAGCACTGGCGGTGCCACCATTCCATAACAGGACTTGGGTTATAAAGAGCCAAGATAAAGAGGCTTTGGGCTGCTCTTCTGAAGATGACAGCGCCTACTCTGTGCAGTCATGCTCTCAGCTACAGTGAAAGGCATAGATTCCTTCAACCATAGTAATGGGAAAATCTGCAGATCAAAGCCCAGAACCAGAGTACATGTTCACTTCTGGTAGAGCACAGTACAACTTTAGAGTACAAGCTTACCTTTGAGAAGAAAAAAGGAATACACTTGAATTCAGAAACCACTATAGTCCATTTGGATGGATGGTGTTTCCTAGCTTCATGAATAAATGAATGGTGTGAATAGAGCTCTTGTTAAAGTTTTTCTTAGTGACTGAGAGGGACCCAAGAGAAGCAGAAGATAGTTACTTCACTAAGAGAGCCTATGATTGACTTAGAGGTGAGGTGGGCAAATTCACATACAAAATAAAGATCAAACAAGACCCCACAGAAAACCTAATATATAAAGTGATAATCCTGTTTACTAGTTAGAGACATTCCAGACTTCAAACTATACTACAAAGCTATAGCAATAAAAACAGTTTGGTACTGGAATAAAAACAGACACGAAAGGCACCAAGAGTATACAATGGAGAAAAGAAAGTCTCTTCAAGAAAAGGTGTTGGGAACACAGGACAGCCTCATGGGAAAGAAGGAGACTCATACCATACACAAAACTAAACTCAAAATGGACCAAAGACTTGGATGTAAAACCTGAAACCATAAAATACATAGAAGAAAACATAGGCAAAACACTGCAATGTTGGCTTCAGGGATGTCTTTTGGGACTCGACTCTAACAGCAAGGAAAACAAAAGCAAAAGTAATTAAATGGAACTACATTTTGCTGGCTAGAGGAAACGAATGAGAAAACCTGAAAAGTAGGCTTTTGGCGAGCTCCTGTAAGAATGTTACCAATGGAACTCAAGTAGACAAATGTATTACACACTTCCATTAGCAGTAATCACAATAAGGGTGGCCAAAGAAGATGAACAGGAGAGCGCATGAGGCAAATTAGGAAGACAATGAAAGCTGAAGGAAACCAGGAGGAAGGCGTCTGCGTCTGCAATTATCTGAATATGATCATGTCATTTTTCAACCAAACTCCACTGATAGGGCCTGCTTCCATGGGGACAGTGCTTCTCAGGCAAGCACATTGGGTTGGCACATCCCTATATATTTCTAAGAGCTAGAGGGTAAGATATAATTCAAGACAGAGCACTCTAGTACCTGGTGAGCATACAAAAGGCACGCAGTCTGTCCTTTAGGCTGAAAAGAGGCCACATGTTTTAGTTATTAGACATCTCAAGTGGCCAAGCTGTCATTCTGTTTCAGAAACTAAGGTGTCTGACTTGTCTGTCCAGTTGGAGTGCTAGTTCACTCATGGAGTACGTGCAAGGAGAAACTGAACTGTCCTGGAAAAAGGCATTGCGGATCTGTTGTCATCACTTGGTTTCATAGGTATCTCAGACAATGCCTTCCTGAGCCACTTGACTTTCCACTGTCCTTTGCTTCACGACCTCAGATTTTATCCCGCACCTGTCCTTGACTTGCAACTACAACTGGTTGTAAGAAGCTGGGACAGAGGGTGGGGATTACTGTAGAAAACTTCACCCCTGAACTCACACACTGTTCTGCACACAATGGGTCCTCAGTACTATTGACATAGGTGAAAGCTGAGCTTTGTAAGGAGGAACAGGCTACTGAGCTTCCCTGGATATTGTAAATTTCTCATTGAGAAGAACTAAATTCAGAATTGCAATCTGATTCTATTGCCTTCTATAGGGCCAATTTCCATTTTAGGAAATTTGAAAGAGATCACAATTATTCCCAAAGGAATGTGATGAGAAGTCTGTGATCCCAGCCCCTAGAGCTTCCAGATATCATAGTTCTGACAATAGCCTGAATGCTACCTTGTACCCTAAGAGCCCATCTTTGGGTTTTTTTTCCAGATACATAAATGACAAGTTATTACATGAATGTTACTTGCAGTACTTGAACTGATGAGTATATTAGACACATACATCAGGAGTGTATGAACTCACAATAGGACTGGCCAAAGGACATGAGGTGGAAAGAGTGAGCTAGTGGTAAATTAGGGAGACAGATGAAGGTTAAAGGGAACCAGGATGGAGGTGTCTGCCATTATCTGAATACGATTATGTCTTTTTTGAGCCAAACTCCACTGATAGACCCAGCATCCCCAGGGGCAGCATTTCTCAGGCCAGCAAGCTTAGAAGTCATTTGGGGAGAAATATTTCTTTACTCTGACATGAGCAGCTAGGTGGAAAAGATGAGCAGACATTTGCTTTGGGAGCAAGAGGTGCTAAGCTTAATGCCCATCATCTCCTGGAGATGATGATGTATTATATATACACATAAAATCACTGCAGCTGCTTACTATTTCCAGGGGGTCAGAGTACACAGTCTTTTATCTCCAAATGTCTGGTTTTCAATCTGGCTCTACCTTGAAATCTGTTTTGAATACAGTTCAGACGGGAAGGTTCTGGTCAAGCACGCGGTGACTAACCTTCAAGCACAACAGAACGTCAGGAGAGCAGCGTGACCTTTGCAGTAAAATTAATCCAATGCTTACAATCTAACCTAGAGTCTGTCGCCTTTATTCATATGACAGAATCATAGGACAATTTAGCGGGGATTATTAAATTCCACTTAAGCTCATCAGAGGAGAGAATTGAAGTTGCCGCATTTTAGGATACCAGCCAATTGGCCAAATCATGGAGGAAACATAAGGCAGATAGATTTCGAGGAATTAAGTGAAAGGGGCTTATACTTGGCGTACGGTGGGTACTCGATGAGAACTGATTCGGGGCATGAGGCAAAAGAGTAAGACAAATCTGATGACCTGGCACCCAGAGGGCCATTTCCCCACCACCCGCAGATGCGACTTCAGTCCCTAAGAGCTTCCCACATAGGGAAGCCATTTGGCAAGCGCCAGAGACCCCAGGGTGAGGCTGGTAATTGAGTGGGTTGGGGATAAGACAAGACACGCTGTCCCTCTGCGTTCCCCTTCCCATTCCAGCTGGTGGCAGGAGGTCCAGGGCAGGAGAGTGCTAATCAGAAACAAAGAAAGCCAAATGGATACCAACAAATTAAAAAAGATGCCTCCTCCCCAAGATGGCTGAGAAAACCTCAAACAGGAGAACCCTGCTGGATTTCTAGAAAGTCTCTGCACCAGAAGCACCAACTCCAGCATTACTCAGGAGGAATCTGCGTTCCAGTCACTGCACCTTAACAACCGGGTTACACACAAAGGGCTAAGATTATTTGCAGTGGCAAACACTGGTTGGTTTTATTTAGGCAATATAATGTGACTTTCTGAATCTGATGCTCTTTATTTGAACATTCATTCTAATGAGTCATCTTTGCTCTTTCTTTACCAATAATATTAGCATTCTATTAGCAAACATAATTTCACAGAGGAGGATGAGGGAATCAAAATTATCTAATTTGTTTCCATCACAGGAGTAGAAGGGATCCTTCAATGATCTGTTTTGCCTCATTCTACTGAGCTCGGTAAGTTTTTCTTTAATAATCAGGTTTTGTGGCATTGAGTATTACCATCACGGCTGAGTCAGTATTAATTTAATACAGAGATAACCTGGTTTGTGAACCCCCCCCTTTTTGTTCCCCAGAAATGGAACATTTTCCAGTCTGGGGGTTCTCCTCTACCACAGAAAGTATACTGGTTTTATATCTTTGTAAGAGAGACTTAGCAATACTGTGATTCTCTAAATGTGTATCAATAATTTACCTTGTACGGATATATACATGGGTGCCTGCCATATTCCCCCAGCTGGACTGTAAGAACTTTGAGGGGAGGGGTGGTACATTATATACTGTTTACTTACACTCGGTATATGGCGCAGTGAATGAAAAAACAGCCAAGACAGCACTAGCAATTTTCACCTTCAAATCTGCTTACAGCACTGTAATGCACAACGATAATTGCGGTGAATATTAATTGTTAGTTTATTTTTTAAAGTAGAAATTATTTCCCTGCTTTTATAAACATTTATTCCAAGGTAATCTTGCTAATATTTCCATAGTAATTTCTTCTTTAACGAACTGATCGTAGCTAACATAAGAGCAATGAACTCTACTGTGCTCCTCTGATAAGCTGGTTGGTTGTCTTTGCAAGAATGACCTCAGGTCATGGGGGAAAGATCAGGTGAAGCAGGCTTGGTATTCAAAATATTCAAAAACCAGAATGGTATGAGCAACGAAACAGAACTGGACACCGAACTTTCACACCAGAGCAGCGCCTGGGAGACCCCCTTGTTGTGCCAGGGACCATCTGTTCTTACTAGACTGTAGAGAAGACTGGGGGGACGCCAGAAGGAACGGGGTGGTCTGGGTGATAGGTAGGTGGCTACTAAGGGGGATCTAGAACAATGATTATTTATTGGCCATGGGGACTGGTGATCACGTAGAGGGCTCCTGGCAACATCTATTTATCAACCAGAACAGAAGCTTTTCAATATTTTAAAATGGGTCTAGTCATCCAACGTACACTGGTTGGAGGTGCGGGCCCAACTGCCACCTGAACACGCAGCATAAGTAAGTGGGTAGTCCTACCCCCAGCTGCGGTTTCCTGCAGTAAGCAGGCTCAGTGCTCAAGGCAACCTTTGTGGTCAAAGTTATTCCTTATATTAAACTCAAATGCAGAAACTGTTCGTACAGAAATATTAATCTATCCCCTTTTCTTCATCTTCCCAGGGGCTGAACTGCTCGTCACCCTTGACCTGTTAAACATGCTTTTTCTTTCCTTTAGCAAAATAATTCTTGTAAATATTTTTGAGCTGAAAAAGGCATCTATGGCTTTCCCACTCCAAGCAACAGGCGGTGAGGCGGCAGAGTAGATGGGAAGTAGACAACTGTGAGAGGAGACTTAGTAGCTGTCCTTGCTGTCTCCTCCTTGAGTGGCAAAAGCGAAATTGTTTTGTAAATGGCAGCGTCTAGACCACAGAACAGTGAGAAGTAGAAATAAAACTGCCATATTCCAGCGCCCCTTTAAAGTCTCTTTTTATCTTAGTCCAACAGCCAGGTCTCGGGGTGGGGGTGGGGGTCTCTTGTGCCTCAACACCAGGGCTGCGTGGCTCTCCTGTTGCCCCCTGCCCCACTGGCACGGGTCGGCGTGTCTACGCCCTGAGCTGCACTTGCTGCTCTGCTGGGAGACTGGCTTGCTTTCAAGGACTCAGTTTGACTAAGCTCAGTTCCGCCACTTAGTGTTAAGCTTACCTTGTAGGAATGCTGGTAAAATTGGTCAGAAAGTGGCGCAGGACCTGGGAGAAATCGGCAGGATGAAGACTTCCTATTTCTCCAGAGGTGAGCACTGCAGCCGTACTATTGTGAATGGAAGCCAGTTTCAAATTCTTGGGTATAGACTGGGCAAAAGGGTGAATTTGGAATCAGAATTCCTGCCTGGAGGAAATGCCGAGGCAACAACAGCGGGCCTGAGGCGATCAGCATACCCTAGTGCTGAGAAGTTAAACCCGAGTTTCTTGCTTAGCAAGAACATCAGATAACAAAGAGTAGTCTCATAAATGTATGTTTAAAAGAAAATGCTCAGGAGCATCAGGTGTACCTTACCTTCTGGGAAACGTCTCAGGTTGCAAGCAAAGGAACTCGAGTACACACAGATGAACAGTTTCCAATGGCAAGTCACACAGCAGAGGACTTGCTCCAAGTTATTTATTTGTGAGTTCCAAGGAGACAGCCTAGAAATGCCCCTTTCACTCATCATCAACTGCAACATAAAGATCCTCCACAAAGCCAACCCCTGTCCCTTCTGTTCGGAACATCCCTGTGAGCAGGGGCGCCCCGGGAAGACTGAGGTCTGTGGAGCCTCCCCGAAGAGTGCTGACAAGCATGCCCCGGGGGGGGGGGGCGGGGAGACACGGCTGAGGCAGTTATAGGCGTCTCCGGCTTTGCTCCTGCTACGCTGCAGGAGTTTCAAAACTTGAGATGTTTTACTTGGGGATTTCACTTATGCACAGATCAAGGAAATATTTACACGCGAGTATAAATGACTACTTGGGAAGCACCTAAAGTTTTTTTTTTTTCCAATAAAGGAAGAGTTTGTGTCACTGGTCCACACTGTGCCAGGGGCACACATGCTGACATGAGAAACACGCTCTCTTCAACAAGATCTAGTCTTATTTCCCCTCTCTTCCCAGTCTCTGGCTAATGAGTGGAAGTAGAATGAGACTTTGATTTTACAATGATTTAGAGGTCTGCGAGTTGACCCTTTCTCCCCTTGGTGTGTGACCAACTTCAAAGAAGCAATTGAGTAACTACTAAGGAAACTAGTTCTTTGCCACGGGAGGGAGACCCTTTGTCAAATCCAGGATGAACAGCTATGCCCGGCTGTCTCCAACTCGCGAGGGCCCTATGCTGCATGTCTGGGTGGTGGCGGAGGTTTGCTCATTGCAGTGGGTGAGTTGGTCAGGAAAATTGTGTTCCTTCTGCGGCAGAAGTGTTGGAGAAGGGAGGCTAGGGTGCACGTGGGGAAGACAGGAAATAAGACAGTAGTGGCATGAGCAGATGTAAAGTCTACAGCATAATGCTGAGGCGCACCCCTCCATGGCCAGCGACCACTTCCTGAACCCCTTCTCTGTGTTAATTACTGTGCTAAGTTTTTCTTATGCATTCTATCCTTACCACAACCTGATGAGGCTGGTCTTACTATTTCCACTTTATTGAGGGACAAAATGAGTCTCGGAGGGTGAAGCAATTTACTCAAAGGCTTCAGAACTAGCAAAAGGTAGGCTAAGATTTGAATCCACGTTCCTATTTTTGATCCCAGGTGCAGGCCGTATGCTTGGGACATTCTGTGTTCCCAATCTCCACAGCACTCTTGAGTTGCAAGTCTCATTATCTCCAGTTACACTTGAAGAAATGGTGGTTCAAAGGAGTTAGGCAACTTGCCTAAGACCACATAAGTGGTTAGTGGCAGAGCAAGAATTCTAATCCAAGCCTGACTCCGAAGCCTATGTTCTTAGGTGCTGAACTCTGCCACCTCTGCCGCGACCTGATACAATCAGGAAATGTGTGTCCCCATCCCAGCTGGTACAGTGAGAATAAGTGGAAGACAAAGAATTAAAGGTAGCCTGGATTTGGCAGAGCAGGAGCTCCCGTGTAGTGGAGCCGGAGGTATAGTTGCTATCTACCTGGTGTACACAGGATGTGGGGAGGGTGATGAAAGAACTAATTTCTACTCCCTGACCCCCAAATCATAAGAGAAGAAAGACCACTTAGAACACTAACTGGGGCTAGGAGCTAACACTATGAGAGAGTTATCTGAGCTGGGTCGGTGTGTCAGGGTTACCTCTTAGATCGAAATTTATCCTTCTTGCTTGTTCTGTGAAAAGGATTCTGGGCCCTTTATTTTTTTAACCTTTCTCAGCAGCATAGTGCTAAGCTTTGTCATTAGGTGGCACAAGAGAGAACTTTCAGGAGGAAGCGGCTGTTCTTTCTGGTTCTGGTGTGCCGGAGTGTTCGCCTGGCAGGCTCCTGCAGTGCGGGCCCTGGCTTCCCGGGGCCTGGCCAGTACACCGGCCTCCCCCACGTCAAGGTCCTGCAGTTTATTTTCTAACACGTAGTTCCTGTAGTACATGGTGATCAGCAATATCCAGCAGCTTCTCCCGGTACCCTTCCCCGATGTGGTTTTGTAGTGGAGTGCCTGTGCTGAGATACCTTCCTGGGAGCAGCTCTCCCTGGCACTGCAGTGGGTGGATTTTCCAGAAATTCCACAGGACAGGTATCCAGAAAGTTCCAGGAGGCAGAATTCCAGCAAGTTCTGCTGGCGCATACCACAGCAACCTCTCTCCTATTCAGTGAGCCATAAATGTGCCCTCTCCAGTAAGGTCTGGCTCTCATCCCTGGGGGAAGGGTCCTCCCTTGGATGCTTTAACTCAGTCTGAGGGGTAGTAACTGTTCTTTGTATCTGCTGTTCTGATGCCTTTACTTTTTCCTAGCCAAGCCCCTCATATAGATAATGCTTATATTAAATATTCTCTGTTCAAAATACTGTGTGGTTTCTCTTTACTGATTTTCTTCAAAATGATATAAATAACTCCCTCTCCACAAATGTCAAAGTAAGGTGACTCCTGGGGCAAAGGGATGCTTCTAGGAGGGGAGAGCAGGTGAGGGGGTGACCTCCTCAGAGACAAGGTCATAAGAAGAAACAACATCTTATTTTTTCAGGAGACAGGAGATGACTTTTCTGTTTTGCTTTCCAGCGTAAGAAAATGAATTAGAACACCTGGGGCCTCTAGGTTGTTGGAATTCTTTCAAAGAGTGGGAAAGAACCTGCTACATAGGAAAGGCAACGGGAGTCTGAGGATGGCTTGGGGCTTGAGATTCAAGGGATTTATGATCATTTCTAGTCCAAATCATACTTTTTTTTGGTATTTATTTATATATATTTTACATCATTGTTCATTTTTGTACAATGTTTGTTTTCTTTTCCCAGGTGTCGTCCCCCTAAAATTTCCATCACCAGTTCACCTGTGTACCGTCACCACAGTCCCTTGTGCTCGTCCCACCCTTGTTTTGGGACCAAACCATACTTGCTGTCCTACAGCATAGCTACTCCATGCTATTTGAACCCCAAATCTCTGTGAACGCTCACAGAGTCCTTGCTCAAAGTCCAAGGCTGTGTTTCCTCTACTGCCAGAGAGAAAGCATTTTCCCTTTTTCACCCAGTTTTCCTCTGGACAAATTCATAGACATGGTCGACCAGCTTAATGTGTCTGGAATTCTGGAAAAACTTCCAAAACCTCAGGATAGAAGTTAGGTGTCTAGAGTTGGCATGTCAGGATGTTTTCCAAGTGCCACAGGGAGAAATGCTTTTCACTGGTGGCTGAACACCATCTTAACTGTAGTATTCATCATGGGTCTGTGCAGCTGAGTTCTCTTTTTGAATTTAAATAAAACATTTTTCAAAACACATGTTGGTGATTAACCACTACCTTTCTACTTTTGTTCTCTTTATGCCTTCATGCTTCCCTGCCCCTCCAAATCACCTTAAACTGCAATATCACCTCCCCAAAGCTCAATGAATGCATAATGGAAAACAAGCAGTTAAATAGGTGAGAACAACGAAATGTAAATCTCAAGGTCTGGTAATCAACTAAAATGTTACCTGTACATGATACAAGGTCATCTTTGGAGAATATAGAAAGCACTGGCCCAGATCAAATTCAGAAACACTGAAAGCATCATAGCTAATTAGCCAGCCTATTTTAATTGCTAGAAGTTTCTGATAAATACTTGCCATGTGTCAGAACTCTCATAGCAATAACAAATGTATTTAGAGCCAAAGCAGTTTTCAATAAAGGGTATCTACCCAAAGTGATTTGCAGTACCTATGACTTATATATTTACTATTTATTGAGGTAGCATTGGTTTACAATACTAAAACCTACGGTATTTGAGAGGTTCCCAGGTGGTCTTCTGGATCACCCAGGGCACCAAATGTTTATGTTTGGAAGATCCCAATGAGCACAGGTGGCTGAGAAAAGATTGAGTCGTAGGATTCTCCTGCTAGAAAACTAACAAGTTGGTTTCAGAAAATCAGCCCAACCATAGCCTCTCATTCCCTTCCTGTGTCTGCTCTTTCCAAATGTTGCCCTAGTCCAAGTTCCTAGGAAACTTCACTATCCTTCCCTCCTTTCCTCCACCCCCCACATATATACATACACGTACACACAGAAGGATCACGCAGTCAAGACTGGAAGATTGCCTTAGAGCGTTGTGTTGGTTTATACCGTAGCAGCTGGTAGGGACAGTGGAATAGGTTATATGTAGGACTTTGTTACCCCAATTAAAACTTCTTCCTGAAGAGTCAGAAGGCCACTGAAATAAACCAGGGGTTTCTGGAAACCAGTTCAGACTTGCCATCACTTTCAAAACAGGACTTAGTTCTCTGGTGCTGCCATTACAATGATTATAGATTAGAGAACTGGTTCCTGCCCAGGGAGGCTGATCTGGCATATGAAGAACTGGTGTGGAGGGGGAGTCTAGTGTTTAAGATGGGCCCTAGGATCAAGATATAGGTGTGACTACCAGGTTCACCATGAACAAGGTACTTTACCTCTCTGAGTCAGTTTTCTCATCTGCAAAATGGTGACAGCCATATAAGATGTTGTAAGGGATAAATAAAGTAAGATGTGTAAAGTTTTTGGCACACAGCAAAAACTTCTCATGTGCTTGCCACTATTTCTATAGTGTTACTTACTAAAAATCACATTGCTATAACAACCTCAGTTGCCTCGCTCTCTTTTGCCAGTTTAAGTTAAAAAAAATAAAGGGAAAAAATATGTGGGTAGACAGAAGCAGCAGAGAAGAAACAGATCCTGCTGATTCCGGTGACTATACAGTCAGATATGTGTTCCAGATTATAACAGGGTTTCCTGCTTGGCAGGCTAATCCAATGTACTGCGGAGATGGGCCCAGTGTGGGAAAGCAATGCAGAGTTTTCCTGCAGAGATAATACTTGCTCCTCTCACTGGGATATTAGTTATTGCTCTTACAAATTTGGCAACTGGGAGGGATGTGACACAATTAATCAAGGTTAGGTAGGTCTGGGTTAGAATCGGAACCAGTAAATTTCCTGAAAGTCCTCTAAGCAGCTCTGTTGCTGGTAATGAGGCTGCTACAAGAAAATTCCAAGATCATTTAAGTGGCGGGAACTCAGTGGAAATAGTATTCTTTTGCTTAACCTTTGGAGAGACAAGGGAGAGCAACCAGAGCGTAGGTCTCAACGCCATGTGGAGAAGGAAAGGAGTGGGAGGGAAGAAGACTGAGGATCACAGGCATGGCAAGCAAGGAAGCCAGCAGAAACCTCTGTGCTTCCATGTGTCTGGGTGATTGGGCATCTCTACCTATATGGATGCCATGCAATACTGGAGGCAACCAGGAAGAAAAGTGTTGGGTAAAGACCAAGAGTTGTTCTAAAGGCTAACTGTACACATAGGACCCGGCTGTGCGGAATACTGACGGCCAGTCTGCTTTTCCATCTGGAGGATGGACCACTACAGAGAGAATACATTCCCACCACAGTAGAGTATTTCCACACAGACCTCTTGGTCGGCGAAGGATGGCTTAGACAACAGCAGTTCCCACATACAGTCTCGGTGTGTAGTCGACCACACTAGCCAGGTTTGTGCAATTACACTCTATGACATCTGTGAAATGACAAAATTGCCTAATGATGCATTTCTCAGAACATACCGCTGTCGCTGAGCGACACATGACTGTAGTCTTTCCTGCTGCGCTCTTCTTTTCCTTGATGTCATTCAACTATTCAAGTTGATTAACACTGAGTTTTACGCCTCCCCAAACACTGGCTCCCTGTTTACCAAAACCACTACAGATGCCTGGGCGGGCTGCCTACTATCAGCAGAGTTCTTTGGAATCAGGCGAACAGTCAACCGGCGAGAATGAAGACATTCTAAGGGAAACAAAGCTCCATCCATGTGAATGCCTACTGCAGCTCTTGGGATCTGCTGTCTCCTAGGAGCTGGGCAGGGATGGAGAGCTCACTTGTGCCCACTCCCCTCTGTCCCTAGTGCTCAGGGGCAGAGAGGAGCTTCCTGGATTTCTGAGTTCCTTTTGTTCTCAGCCCATTTCCAGCGGACATAGTACATTCTTGCCTTTCCCACCTCCTCTTCTGGATGCCAGCTCTAGTATCTCCATTAGAAATTTGATCCTGGGTGGGTTTTTTTTTTTTTTAAAAAAAGTAATGTCTTTTAGTTTTCTTTGGGCCATTATATTCTCCTGAAGCAATGCTTTGCCATCAGTCATTAATATTTAATATGATGAGAAGCTTTCACAAAAACCTATCGAAATGCATAAGCTTTAAGTGGCAAAGCTGTTATTTAAGGATCTCAGTGGGTACACTAATTCACCCTATCCGTGAGGGAAGGTGACCTCCTAGTCCCTCCTGGCTTTGTGTCTACATTAATGTAACTGAAACCTTTTGCCATTTATAAAAACATTCATTCACCCTAGAAAGAATGCTGTAGGATTTTTTTCTGACATCATAAGTAACTGATGATTTCTAAAAAACTGGAAAAGAATATAAAGTCACAAATGTGAAAAGATATACATACAATGAATGTCTATTATGGTATTGCCATGAGAAGAAAATATATGAGGCACAATCTGTGTCCAACAATAGAGGATTAGTTAAATAAAGTAAATGCTAGTTAAATAAAGTAAGTGCAATACTTTGTAGCCAGTAGGAATGATGAGGTAGATCATTTAATGAAATGGAAAGATGCCAAGAAACATTAATAAATGAAATAATTAAGTTACAAGACAGTGTGTACAATATGATTCAATTGTTTTTATTAAAAAAAAAAAAAGGGCCTCTCTGGTGGTGCCGCTGTGGAGCTGTTGGCAGCACGTGATGCGAGTTCGACGCCCAGCTGGGGAGAATCCCACATGGCGTGGCAGACCTCTCCTGCCTCACCCGCTGTTCCCCTCAGCAGTGTATTTCTGATCTACCTGTTCTGCTCCCCACTCTATCTCTGGTGAACCCTCTCACCACCCCACGCCTCTGGCCTAGTACCCCAGCTTGTATAAATAAATCTTAAAAAAAAAAAAGAGATGCCCGAAAAAGTATACACCAAATATTAACATGTTCTTTCTGGGTGTTATGATGTTGAGTGATTTTCACATCTTTCTTTACTGTCTGCATTTTTTAAAAGCATATCCAGCAAAATTATTTTGTTAAAAAACACTATGGGATTATAGCTACACAACTTGCAAATTACTTTTACTTGAAATTGAAATCCAAGTGACCTTTATGTTGCCATTCAAACCCAGGTTTTAATCTACAGCGCAAGTTAGCAAACTTTTGTATAAAGGGCCAGATCATAAATATTTAGTTTTTGTGAGCCATGTAGCCTCCACCATAACTATTCCCATTCTGCCACTGTAGCAGTCAGAGATAATATCTAAATAAGTTGCGTGCCTGTGTACCAATAAAACTTTATTTACAAAAAAAACAGGAAGTGGGCCATATTTCACCCACAGGCTGTAGTTTATTGACCTGTGCTCTAGAATAGAGGTAGAGGAGGCTGCAGTCCTATGTACCTTGAGAATTAATCTGGTTTCCTTTGATTCCCTGGGTCAATGCAGCTTATATTATCATTTGCTGCTTTCCAAAGTTGAGGATGAAATGGCTTGGAGATATCACTGGAACCTTCTATTTTTGCTACTTGTGTTGGGAATTTTCCTACTCCATACTTAAGTCACACTTTATCTCAGGCCACCTGGCCCACTGATGTGGGCTCTACTCTGCCATAGATAAAGTCATGTTACAAATGCTCCTGAAGTGACTCAAAGGGTTGATGAATGCACAACCACCAACTGAATGACCTCAGCTGGAACCAGAAAGGTCAAAAGTATCTTCTTCCTATACCCATTAGTATTTAAACACAGTACAACAAGCAGTTTTCTGAGGTGGTGGATTATTAATGTCTGGCCACAGGAAACCTTTCCAGAAGTCTGAAATGCTCAACTACAGCCTAAATCTAGGAGTTTAAGAGACTTAAATAGCTGAGGCAAAATATACGTGGAAACAAAGGTAACATTTTTGGTTGAAGATGGTCAGGCGTGCCCAGTCACAGAGAATACCCTGAACGCTCAGAAGAGTATGAGGCTAACTGTAAGGATTTAGTTCACACCTTCACCTCTGCCTTAAGTTGCAATCAGTGTTGCAGTTTTTTAAAGCAGTTTATTTCACACATCCCGTCTGTAAAGAGTACTTTCTACTTCTTTACTCCCCAAAGTAAGTTGGACTAAACTATTGCTCAGACACACACACACACACACACACACACACACACACACACACACACACACACACAACTAAAATGCTTCCAAACTACATAACTTCCAAATCACCCAGATCCTGCCATCTAAAATATTATCCAATCACATTGAATGGTCTGGTCACTCAAAAGTCACCTAAAAATAGAATGTATTAGGTATTAGATCCACAGAACCAGAACCAGTTAAACTTAAGATTCAGGGCCACAGCAGAGCCGGATGTCCGGAATTCCTAACCTGGGAAAATCTGACCTATAGCACCAAAGATTCCCTGATAGAATCTTGGGTCTCACAGGCAGGCCAGCCTCCGGGTGGGGCAGCCCAATGCACGGGCCACTTAGCAGAGTGGGGAGTGGGCTAAGGCGGGTTAAAAGGAAGGTCTTCAAGAGACCCAAGACAATTTGACATAGTTTGGAAGGTTCAAAGGGAGTGGGGAGTGGAGTGAAGGTCTAGTTGAGGTAAGAGTAATCTAGAGTGAAAGGGAGGACCAGAGAGGGAGCACACAATCACGGTTCCCATTTGACAGAGAAAGGCTACATGATTTTCTCCAGGTCCCAGTCGGTGATGAGAAAGGTGAATTCACTTTCAATTTCCACTCTGGTGCTCTATCCTACCATGTGACCCAGCTGCTCACCACGCTGGTGACTGTTTATTTTCCACAAGATTTCAATAACTTAGAAAAACTATGTCGTATGTAGGGAGTGATTCTGGATGCCTCTATGGAGATGACAGAAATTTGAGGGTGTGAGAAATATTGCTTTACAACCTGAAAGTGTCTGGTTCTGAATAGCCGGGGCTGGCACACTGCAGTCCCTGGCTAGGAGACTAGATGGAGATTTTCCAATCTAGAGGATGACACAGAAGTCACTGTCAGTACTGCAAAGGCTTCAGAAATGTAACTTAAATGAACTAATAGAGAGGAAGGTACAGTGAACAGGAAGTACAGAGACAGGGAAACTTGGTTTTAGTGTCAGCTCGGCCCAGAAATTGACTGTGTGATCTTGACTAAGTCATTTCATCTCTCTGGATGTTGGTTTCCTCACCTGTGAGACGAGGTTGGACTCCATGATCTCTAAAGGATCTTCTACCACTCACATTTTACGATTCTGTAATTCCTGGTGGGTTTTCTCTCCTGACATTTATTTGCAAGGGTCATTGTGCCATCACACAATTTAAGTTTTTGGCAAATAACAGATGGTCTTAAATAAAATCTCCCCCCTTGAAGAGGGGAAAAGAACAGGATGTTTGTGCTGAAATGGTTCATGTCAGGTGTGACCTTTTTAATTCAGAGCAGCTCTCTGGTGGTTCATTAGCTCACCCCATGGGAAGCACAGCAAGCAAGTACTATTACAAAGGCCCCAACTGTGCAGCCAGAGAGGGCTGCCCTATTACCTAGTGAAAACAAAGTGGTTTTCTCTTTGTGCCCACACTGGCCAATTTTTAGATCAGGAACACATGATTCTATCACTGAAAGAATCCTGGCCAACTCACAGAAAACCTATGCCAAGTTTAACACTTGCTTTGAGGATTTAGCTGGAGTCCTTTCCACAGGAAGTGATGAAATTACTTCTAAATAATTGATAGTAGTGGTTCTCTTTCCTAGATAATTACACACACTAAGGAAATAGAATAGTAATTATAATAGGTCCATTTTGCATAATGCTTTACATTTTGTACATACATGCCAACAAATGTATTTTCTCATTTATATTTTCTTAACAACTCACTGAGGTGAGGAAAACAGGTATTATTATTCCCATTTACCAGATAAAAAAACTAGGAATCACAGAAGTTAAGGACTTGTCCCAGGTCTCACAGCAAGTGGTAAAGTCAAGAACCAGAACCGTTTACCTAATTCACCAATACGCTTTTCAACTAACTATTATATATTACTTGTTAGGTGTTGTCAGGAGTGTAAGTTAAAAATCAAAGGTCTTAATACTGGATCTAGATATTGCAAAGTAATTTTCACTCATTTGAAGACTTGTGACATAGGTTTAATTTCTCATCACGGGATCACTGGTTTCGAGAACTCTGAGAAAATACATATTACTCAATGCATTCAATTGATCAGTATGTATCTTCTAAAGTCAAAGCAAATATCTATTGAACTTCCATGAAACTGACCATGTGCAAGGTGATAGGGATATAAACAAAAATATAAAACATTCTTGACTTCAAGAAAACTCAAAACCACTATACAAAGTATAATACAATCCTACCTGCCGTCATTACAACAGTACACACTGTCAGGACACAGGGAGCGGGGGCGGACAGTGAGAGAAGTCTTCATGGAAGGAATGGAACTGAATTAAACACTGAAAGGATGGCTAGACTTTCAGTGGCAGAGAGGAGGTTAAAGGGAAAATAAAAGGTATGGGATATACAATTGAATGAACTAAATGAAAGGAACAGACATACATGAGATTGGACATCTGTGAAGAGACTGATTGGAGTGAAGTATGAACAGATCTGGTTAAGCCACAATTTATCCTTAGTGTTCAGGCCGATACTGTCTGCCTTTCCTAGCATTCTATTCACTCCTGAGTAAAATAACATTGAAATTAGACAGAATAAGCATTAAGAACTTGGCTTGCAGTGCCAGACAGACCTGGGTTTGAGACCCAGGATTACCGTTTACATGCTGTATTACCTTGGGTTAATAAATTAACCTTGTGGCACTTACTTTCCTTCTCTGTAAAATGGGGATAATGCGGGGTCTCCCTGGTGGCACAGCGGTTAAGTGGTTAAGCGATGCGCTGTGAAGCTGTCAGCAGCAGCAACGCGAGTTCGACGCTCAGCCAGGAAGAATCCCACACGGTGCGGCAGACCTCTCCTGCCTTGCCCGCTGCTCCCCTCAGCAGTGTATTTCGGTTGATCTGCCTGTTCTGTTCCCCACTCTGTCTCTGGTGAACTCTCTCGCCGCCCCATGCCTCTGGCCTGTACCCCAGCTTGTATGCATAAATAAATAAATCTTTTTAAAAATGGGGATAATGCGGCGCCTGTAACACCCACCAAGCACTTAGCAAGGTGCTGACATGTGGTGAGCACTCCAGTGGCAACCACGATCAAGGTGATCCATTGAACGAGACTTCATTTTTATACTTTTGTTAAGTCTTTTCATGTGGATAAATTTGAAAATGAAATGTTTGGGCCTGACCAACTGTTCTAATTTTTTATTCAAATCTTGGTTCACAAAATGTGATGACCACAGTCATGGTGACAGTGGGCCATGGCATTGACTATGAAAGTTAAGATCAGATTCTGCAGAGCCATTGTGCTTGGTTTGAGGACACTGTCCTGGGGGGAAGACATATTCTTTCTGACCAAGGAGGAGCTAGAGGAATCAACTTAAGGGCACTTAGCCAATTGGTGGCAAAAGGGTGCCAAGCTTGCAAAATGCTCCTCCTTATGTCCACTCACGCCTCCATTTGACACTCTTGGTTCCTCTCATCCTCTCTCTGAGGAGCATCTCTTAAAGGTATGGTATGCTGGGCACATTTGGCTTCCCACATACACTTTCTGATAGATAGGAATTTTAGATCAGCATCTTGTCCTAGAGACAGACCCTGGATATAATCACTCTCTAACAAGAGGTCAGGGATAGTGGAGCAAAGGGTCAAATCACTAAGAGTGGTCTGAATAGCTCCAGGGAATTAAATTCCAGGCCTGTGTGAGCAGGAGGACATAACAGGGGCCTACAATGACAAGCAACAGCACTCCAGGAAAGAGCAACTGTCATGGAACCTGGAAGGTCAGGAATGTGGAACACACTTTCAGAATAGCAGCCTAGGGACATCACTGTAATTACTAACCAATAAGCGTCCCCTTAGTCCCAGGAAAACAGATGGATACACTAATTAAAGGGAGATAGAAAGGGAGAAACAAAGAACAATGTAATATTTAAACGTGAGCAGCTCAACAGAGTTAAACTAGCTCTGTTTCTGATAAAGAAAATTATCCTGCGAACTCCAGGTAGCTCTAACTACCCCCAGAATGTGAGTCGTGTGCTTTCCCAAATATGTTCATGTATCATTCTCCTTGGTCCAGAGAGAGCTGCTGGGTTGCTTTTGAAGTAAAGAAAGTGTGGGAAGCCACCTTTTACGACCACATGTATCATCTTTCGTGTGTTTTTCTCCCCTTTCTTTTTTCAAAAGGAGGGAAAAGGTAGATTGTAAAACCAACAGCTTGCTGAGCTAGTAACCATCACTGGTAAATCGATGCCACACACACACTTAGGAAATGAAGTGGTGACCGGGGAAGCCAGTGTTAAGCCCATGTCTGGTTAAGTGAAGATGATTTTTTTTCTTTGAAAATGCTATTAGAATGACAGCTTTACAGACAATCCTTCACAATTTGTCTTTCAAAAAAAATGACAAAACATGAGTGACACAATAACTTAGTTAATGGGATTCCTAACCGGTTGAAGAATTGTGCACAAAGATGGTGGCGAATGAATTGACAACAGTTTTTTTTAAATATTTATTTATTTAGGCATACAAGAGCTGGGGTGCAGGCCAGAGGTGTGGTGGGTGAGAGGATTCACCAGAGACAGAGCAGGGAGCAGAACAGGCGGATCTACTAAAGTACACCGCTGAGGGGAGCAGCGGGCGAGGCAGGAGATATCTGCTGTGCCATGTGGGAATTCCCCTGGCTGGGTATCGAACTCATGCTGCAGTGGCTGCTGATAGCTTCATAGTGCTGCACGTAACCCTTTGTGCCACCAGGGACGCCCAATTGAGACAAGAGTTTTGATAGAATTCTACTCGCCCATTTCCTGTTCAAGATTTTAAACTATGCTATTTGGAAGAAGGTATAAACAGGCTTGCTTGTTACAACTGTAGATAAGACAACACTGGAGAATTCATTTATTTGATGACAGACTTAAGTTTCAATAAGTCACTCCATTTGCTGGGTATATTCTACGCACTACTGTACATAAACCGTCTTGTTGAAATCTTAAAGCAACAGAAAACTAAGGCTTAGAGAGGCTTTGTCCAAACTACACAGCTAGTAAATGGCATTGCCAGAATTTAAACCTAATATGTCTGCTATTACAGTTCATGCTTTTTCTAAGCATGCCAGCCACTACTCTCCACTAACTTGATAAACTAAATTAGAATAGTTCTCCTGACAATTGGACAGAATTGAGTAGAAGTGAAGGTCCTAGAAAGAATCAGAACACATGGACTCACATGGCTTTCATGAAGGATCAGAATGGTGTTAAGGTGATAGTAAAAACCTGCACTTGAACTGCTGAGAACATTCTCACCCAGAAGACAGTGAATGTCACATCTTCCTGGCTTGGTTATTACATCCATCATATTTATCTTTATTTGCATGAGGAAAAGTGGCTGGAATGATGAACTCACAACTATGAAAATAGATGTAATATAGGAGAAAAAGGGAGGAGGCAGCCACAGAAGAACAGAATGGAAAAAATACGACTTCACTGTAATTCATATTACAAAGACCTAGGGGCTTTAGCTTGTAACTTTAATATGAGATCACAATATGGAATGATTTCCCAAAATGCAGATATAACTCAGGCTGTATTAATAGAAGCATTAAGCATACTCTGGAGCTGGAGAAGATAACGAATACACTCCTGCTCTGGCTACTGTATTCGGTTGTGATGGGCAGGTGACAAGAGCGACATTGAACATCAACAGAGGGAGGAGTCTAGGGTGAAGTGTTTGGAAACCCCTCATAGGAGGGACCCTTTGAAGTAACTAGGATATTTAACTTAATGCGGAGAAAACTTAGGAGCATGGGAGTTGTAATCAAATATTTCAATGACAATCATGTGGGAAAAAAGGTTACACTTGGTGTGATATGTTTTATAGTGCAAACCTAGGATGCAGGAGGCGGTTTAAGAGTCAATATAAGAAAGAGAGTCCTCCCGACTAGAATCCAATGTATAACAATTACAATAATAGGCAGTATTTTGATACCACTGGTCAACACTGAGATTGTTACTGACTTAAAAAGGCCCTCATCTGTAGCATCTTGGTATGCTGAACATGAATATAACTCTGAAAAATTTTTATTAGCTCTCATTTTGAAGATATTTCATATAATTCATTTTATGTTTCACCGTGTAAATTTATCCAGTAGGACTGCAACAACATCCTAAATCAGCCTAGAATGATGTAATATTGCATCACATTGCATAATACCATCATGCACACGTCATCCAGAGTTGATGTCATCATTTTTTGATGCAATGCAATACTACTGCCAGGCGCCTGCTGAGGTAAGCTGACGTCAGCAGTGCACTCTAGAAAGCCCTGTTGGAAAGGTTAAGCATTGAAAATATTTCAGACTTTGTGCGAGACAGTTGAAGCTACTGTTTCATAGAACTGTTATTTTTTTATCCATTTAGACACAATACGGAACAGTAATGCCTAGAAAGTGCGTTCATAGAGTGGACAATTTCTGCTCTATTTGTGGGGAAGTGACATTTCCCAACCAGAAGAAAAGTATCACTTCTCAAGTGAAGAAGGCTTCTCATCTTTACTTCGGATGTGAGGTTGGTGACCAAGTCAAGCCTTGGGCCCTGCATAGATGCTGTGCTACATGTACAACACAGCTTTCACAGTGGTTCAATGGCAAAAGACCATCAATGCCGTTTGCAGTCCCCATGGTGTGGAGAGAGCCAAGCAACCACAAAAAAGACTGTGCCTTCTGCTTGGTTCCTCCTCTTTCCGGCAGAATAACGAAGCAAAAGAAGCCGAGAATAGCCTACCCAAACATTCCGTCTGCATTGCGACCAGTTCCACATGAGGGATTTCTTATTCCAGAACCTCCAGCAGAATATTCTCTTGATTCATCTGATGAGGACAAAGGTGAGCCGACCTGTTCTTCTGTTCCAACAGCATGCAGTGATCCAGATTTTCACTGTGGTGCATCATCAACCCCACACAGACTAACACAGGAAGAACTAAATGACCTGGTTTGTGATTTGGACTTACCCAAGAACAAGGCAGAATTGCTAGGATCAAGACTCCAACAATGGAATCTTCAAGAAGAAGATGTCACAATTCCTTTATATTGAAACACCACCAGCAGTTGGAGCCTTTCTTCAGAAAGGAAAGTATTCTGCTATTCTGTTCTGATATTGAGGGCCTCATGAATGCCTCAGAAATCACTCATGACCCACAAGAACGGAGACTATCTCTAGACTCTTCGAAACTGAGCCCCAAGGCTGTGCTTTTGCACAATAGAAACCGTCTTCCATCTATTCCAGTAGCACATGCTGTCCACATGAAAGAAACATACGATAACTTAAAGCAGCTATGGAATTCCATTGAGTATAACAAGTACAGCTGGCACGTCTGTGGTGATTTGAAGCTAGTTGTCCTTTTAATGGGACTGCAGCAGGGATATACGAAATACATGTGTTTCTTGGGTGAGTGGGATAGCCTAGCAAGAGGACTGCAATACTTGCGGAAGGAATGGACTCACAGACAAAATGTAGCAGTTGGAGCGAAGAAAATCCAGCACCCAGCTCTGGTCGAGTCTCACAAAATCCTGCTACCACCCCTTCACATCCAACTAGGTTTGATGAAGAATTCCGTGAAAGCCATGGAGCAGACCTCGCCAGCTTTCCGATACCTGCATAAAAATTTCCTCGACTCAGCAAAGCAAAGATTAAAGAGGGAGTTTTTGTGGGTCCTCAGATTCGAGAGCTCTTCAGAGATGACCGGTTCAACAACTTGCTGCAGGGTGATGCGAAACAAGCATGGGCTGCTTTTCGCCAAGTGTCTACAAACTTTCTCGGGAATGTTAGGGCAGAAAACTACAAGGAACTAGTAGAAGACGTGCTGATGCAGTATCAGAAACTTGGCTGCAATATGTCTCTAAAGGTCCATTTCCTTCTTTCCCATCTGGATATCTTCCCTGAAAACTGTGGTATGGTTAGTGATGAACATGGTGAATGTTTTCATCAAGATATCGCATCAATGGAACAAAGATACCAGGGAAAATGGTCCACTGCAATGCTGGCTGAGTACTGCTGGACACTCCCCAGAGATGCTCCTGAACAGCTGGCCAAGAGACAAGTGAAGAAATCTAAGAAGTAGTTTATGACTTGACTTTTTACAGCTATTAACCGTAGGCATATCACTATTGGCATGCATTTCGTGATGTAAACATCCATTTATTGCAGATTACAAAAAAAACTAGAGCCAAAATTAGAATTTGACTGTCATATTCGTGTTGAGCACATACAAATTGATAGGAAATGACTAATTTTATTTGAGTAACATGACTTTTGTAAAAATTGGTTGACCAGTGTACCCAGCACTATAGACTACAGTGGACTTACCCAATGGAATCCCCACGAGAACCTATGAGACCTATGGAGAGGGGAGGGGCCACATTGTAAAGCAGTGATCTCAGTGTCACTTGAAGTATTTATTATTCATTTATTTTTAAATTTACTTATTCTATTTTTAATTTAAATTTGTGGTTGCATCTTTGCTCTTCTATATGTGCACATGTTCTACTCACCCTCCACCAAATAATCCATGCCACATACCTCCTCTATCTCTCTCCCCTACACTTTCTGCCATCCCCCTGTTCCCTCTGGAAGTCATTAAATTTCTTCACTAAGTCCATCACTTGGAGTATAAACAGAGCTAGCTGAAAGCCTGTCAGGAATGTGCCATATGCAATTTGGCATAGAGGTGGTGAGGTAGGGGGAGTGAGTTGAATTAGATGACTGTGTCTAATCTAAGGCTTGTCTAATCTAAGAATCAGTAAATTTTCTACTTAACTTGCCAAATATATATGCACATGTATATGATTTATAGGATTATTGTTATGTGTCCGTGTGTATATATACACACACACACACATTTATTTTTCTAGTCATACACACACCAATATTTAAGGAGAAAGACAGGGATGCCATCTGGATATGTGGAGGTTTCAAATAATTTGGAATCCTAACAATACCCAATCCATTCATTAGGCCCACGCCATAATGTGAGAGAACGGCATATGCTATATTAATGGTGGAAAGGAATTGAAATTTTTTAAAAATAGAAAATGAAAATATAAAAAAAATTGAAAATGTAGATTTCAAAAGCATTTCATCTCAATGGCTGAATCACAACCCATCAATGGATGATTCTCTTGCTATGTCTTCAGACATAATAAAAATGTAGAGCCCTAACTTCAACTTCCATCACTGTGGTAGAGGATATTAGCATATTATCTTTTTTTTAATCCTTGTAACAAATTGACATGGTCACTAGGATGATAGTATTCCTACTTTTAAGTTGTGGAAATAGATTCTCAAAGAGAAGCAACTAATCCAAAGTCACACGGCTAGGACATAGTGTGACAGGATTTGAACACAGGTATTTCTGACTTCATGCTGTCTACTGTGCTCTGTCAGTGCCCTTGTTCCCTCTTCTGTCCTCTGCTGCCACAAGCATGTAGGAAAGATAAGGAATAGCATAGATGGTAATGGCTACCTTTGATAAACAACTGTAACATCAACATCTAGAGTCATATGATTCCTGACTGAAAAAAATTTACATTCTTAAAATCAAGCCTATAGACTAGGCCATGAGTCTCCAAATTTCTCCCCATCTATTTAGCACAGGATAAATTTAGATACTTGTGGCCTATTCTACAAGGGTGATTGTAAGATCAGAAGAATGTGCTTGAAGAATTATTGGAGGATGAATGCACAGTAAAAGGTGCCACTCTATTTTCTGTGATCTAATAAATTCTAAACTGCCGAGAGATGGAAAAGATGGGAGACCCGACAGTCCATCTAATAAAACGTATTGCTTGTCTACTATATGCAGAGCCCTGAAATGGCCACTGTATAGAGGTCCAGAGACAGAAGAAGGACTGAGGTCCCCCTATGCGGGCGCTCCCAGTCAAGGTTCTAAAGCAATGCAGTGAGTTCCTTACCAGTCTAAGGTCTACTGCTGTACAGGTAATCATCCTTTGATGGAACTTCACGTTCACCTTTCTTGCCCCATTGGTATAAATGAATAAAGTTTAGAGAAAATCCAAAGTTCAACTGGTTCTTAAAGATTTTGAAGAGTAGAGACAAATGGTGGCAACATAGTAGTAAAGGCGGGCAGGAGAGATGATTTGGTTGGCCAGCTCTAACTTCAAGCCCTTTTTCAGAACCTGTCATTTGTTCTCCAAAGCCTCTGATGAATTATAACAAGTTCTCACTTCCGAGAAGGCATCAGTTGTGTGAAGAGAAATTGCCACTGTGTTAATTCAAGCAATTGGTGAAAGGCCAGTGCATTTCCCAGCCTACACATTCCTCTTCAGCTTCCCGTTAATGAGGCAATCAGCTTGCCAGCAGACACTTTCTACCCATCACTTTTCCCATCCAGACAGGACACTCCAGGAACAACTGCAGAATCAGGAACTTGAGCCACATCCGCAGCCTGACAAAGCTTCATTTCCCAGGTGGACTACCGTGTAACTGCTACACTGCCAAACAAGAGCACTTACAAACTCACAGCCCCACCTTCCTTTATATTGAGACCTTGCTTTTTATCTTCTCTTGTCTTAGTTAGGATGCCTCCCTTATTTGAGACACGAGGTTAGTAATGTAGCAGTTGCAAACCAGTTCTTGATATCTACCAGATTTCTTCCTGCCTTAATGGGCATTGCTTTTTTTATTATTTATAACTTTTACATTTTGTATTCCCCCTGGGTAACCCACCACCGATTCAGCCGTGACCCATCACCATAGTCCCTTGTGCCCCTTTCTACCCCTTTTTGAGCCCTTATCCTCCCCCTCCCTGAGTCTCTCTCTCTTGTTTGGTTCCCCTATATTCCTGTCATAAGTGAAACCATTTGTTATTTTCCTCTTTCTTTATGACTTATTTCGCTGAGCATGATCCCTTCTAGTTCCATCCATGTCACTGCGAATTGCTTCATGGGCACTGCTTTTAAATATCCCTGTCACCCACCTCGATTTGGGCCTGGGATCCCCATTTCCCTACAGCAAGGATTTCCCATTGCCAAAACGACCACTTATAAGGGAAAGAACAGATGACTAAGCTAGTCTCCAAGCACGAAGGAATTGCATTCCTAACTAGCTGATGAGTGAGAAAGTGAGACTAGAGACTATTCAAGAGCGAATGGGGCAGAGGATTACATTTTGATCCCTTATTCCCAACCCCAAACTAAGCTGGGTGGTTGTGTCCATGCTGGGCAGGCACTGGCACAGCCAGAACCAGAGCTCCAATGATGCTCTTCTTCTCCATACAACAGCAGAGCTGCGTGCAGGCCAGAGATGAGTAAAGTGGAGGCCAGTTCAGAGGCTGTAAAGCACAATGCGGGCTGCTGACATCGCAAATGTGAAAGGAGTATTACCCATGCTAATCTCATTCAAATATTAACTGGATATGAAAAAGGGAACCGGTGGCATGCAGAGCACCAAATGCTAGGTTTTAATTTGGGATGGAAGGATGATTTGAGGCGTTTTCCTTGGCCAGGGAAACAGAGGAGTCAAATTATGAAAAATATCAACAAATCACAGCTTTAACAAGTCCTCTAGACAAAGCCCTCGAAAGCTACATGGGATCTTAGCCTGTACTCTCCTAGCAGACAGGAGAGAAGTCTACCAAGTTTCCCCTCCACCCCAATATATGTCAGAGAACAAATGGCACTTAGCAGAAAGTTTGAATTCCCCTAAATCTATTTATATAAGAAATAGCTTTTCAAATGAAAAAGACTGAAGTATAAAAGAAATTGGAATCAATTCCTAGCTTAACACCCTTTCAGTAGAGTTCCAACTTGTTTTCAGAATTTAATTCCCCTGCTCAACTTTGTAACAGTCCATGCAGATAAAACAAGCCCAAGTGCCCCCTGGTTTCAGCAGAATATTGATCACTATCTCCCTGAATTTACTTTGGAGTTTCACCCCTCAGGTGACTCCAGACACTGTGTACGGATGACCTGTTTTAAGACACAAAGCAGCTGTGAGTTGTGGGTCTACTGGCCCTGAAACAGGGCTTTTCAAAGAGCTTCTCTGCTGAGCAAACTCTTTGCACACTGCAATTAGGCCCAACCAGCAGACAAGGGTCTCTACCCCATGGGTCTTTCAATAACAGATTTGCAGCAACGTGTACCACACTTGGAACATTACTCAGATCTACCAAGCCCCCAATTTGGGGACGTGGCTCTGATTGAATTTGGAGTCTTCCGTGTCTTTGGGCAGATCTATTTATTCAACATATGGAGGCCCGTGGGTATTCTGGATTGCAGTGCAGGCTATAGTCGCCATTCAAAAAGGCCTGCAGACAATAACCAAAGATTAGAAGCAAATGTGGAGTGATGTAGTTGGAAATGCTCATTAGGCTCTTGTTTTCTCCAAAGTTGTGAAAATTTGGAATAACAACGGAGGGCACGGAGGTCAGTGCTGCGACGCTGACTGCATAGTGAGTCTATCGCCACACATTCGGTGGGTACACAGTACCCCAGTTTTCAAAGAGTACTGGTTCATGAATCAAGAGGCCATAACTCTGCTGAGTCACTTCTTTCTGAGCTAATAAGAGATTAAGCACCTATTACGTGCCAGATACCATGGGAAGCACGTTACTCCTTTCTCACATTGTCTTATTTCTTCACGGCCCCACTGAGTCCTATTATCTTTCTCATTTTACAGGAATCGGAGAGGCCAAATATTTTCTGACTATAACAGGTTACACAGAGTCCAGATTGGTCTGAACCTGCCTTCTTTGTCTCACTGCTCGTCTTCCACGCTAAACTCCCTCCTTATGAGGCTACCCGATCACATCGCTACTGTTCCTTAGTCTCCTCGCTGTAAGTGGGACTTATGGACTGGATAATCTCAGAACCCTCCTCATTCTAAAATTCCAGGAATTTCCTAAAGAGTATGAGAAAAAAAGCTCTTTACTTTCCAGGTAAATGTGGAGACAGTTCTAGTATGAGCTTACATCATATGCCATGGGACTTTTTCTCCTCTGAACATTACGTTCTTGATGTCCAGAGGACTGGCTTCCTATCTGTTTCTCTAGAAGGTGGAGGGAACTCCGCAAACAGGTGGGAGATCTTTCTAAGAGACCAGGCCACTGCTGCACCTTGCATCTGGCCTTAGAAAAGCACACACAGACCCCCTTCACACTTTAGTTCTCTCAGACCAAACTCATTATCCAGAACTTGGGTAAAGCAACAAAAAGGCCACCGATGGAGCCCATCTTTTTAGTTATTTGCACATTTTCAACACATTGGGAGGAGCAAAGATCAGATGCCGTTGATAAATAAGAAGAGGCCAGAATCCCTTGAAGATATTTCAGGTGAAATGCCTTCAGGAAGAAAAGTTTTCCCTAGAATTTTCATTTTAAAAAGGGAAAATAATGTTAAACTCCTTGGAGCTGCAGCTGAATATTAAACAGAAACATCTTAGAGAAACTTGCCTGAGAGCTATATGAATTCTAAACTATGAAAACAAGACACTCAATAGAAAACTGTAAAAGAAAAAAGCCATAAGTTTGCTTTATCAAAGAAACAAAGCATTTTCCTCCAGGGAGGAAGGAAGCATGATGGGAAATCTGCAAACAATGGACTTCTGAGAGATTTCATGTGTTTGCTTAAAAACAAAAATAACAACAACCCAAACTCCAGGGTACTGACAGGGACAAATGCTCACAGTATGGACAAGAGGCGAGGGTTCTCCTACCTAGCAGTACAGGGGCCCTGGAATCTTTCCAAAAGGCGAAGTTCATACTCATCCTCTTCCCAGCATGATTTGAACGATTTTTGCCAGACACCACTTTCCCCCAAAATGCTGCCAGGTTCCAGGCACTGTGCTAACATTCCTCCCTGTGGTCCCTCATTTAATGCTAAACACTGAAGCATTCATGGCGGTGACAGTGGGGAGAGTAGGGTGAGGCCGGAGAGGGGGCCCCTTCATTTGTTCTGCGGTTTGCTTCTCTGCATTTCCATCTGTCTATGTCAGCATGTCTGCTTTGGTGTTCTGTTTCCCTGATTGTTTCTCTATCAATGTCCCAGGCTGTCCTGCCACTCTCTTTGTCTGCTCACTACCTTCTTCCTTCCAGTCTCTGTCTCTGTCTCTCTCTCCCCCCTCTTAACCCCCACTCCCTCTTACCCCCCACCCCTCATTCTTCCGCATCTCACTTTGTCCCTGTGTTTCTGTCTTTGCCTCCTGCCTTCTGGGCTGTCTCATTCTCTTTCTGTGTAAATAGCAGTCTCCGTCTCCGTTTTACTGTCTGGTGCTATCTATCTGCCTTCCCGTCTCTGGGTCAGTCTCTCTGACTCTGTACCTCTGTCATTTGCTTCTTTGTCTCCTTTTCCCTGTCTCTGTCAATTCTTTCTGTCATTTATTCTTTGTTAACCTGTCTCTTTACGGTTTTATTGTCTCTGCGTCAGTTTCTTTCTACATCTGTCCGTCCGTGTTCTGGCTCTCTGTGCAATCTGTCAGTCTGTCTCTCTATCAGCCTGTCTGTCTGCTTGTTTCTGACACTCTGCGTGTATTTATGTCAGTCTGAACTCTTGTCTTTGTGTAGCTGATTATTGTTCTATTTCTTTCTCTTTCTCCCTCTGCATCTACTTGTCTCTCTGCCTCTTGTTGCTCTGATTACTTGGTTCCTCTGTTCCTTGCCTTTTGCACTACCACAAAATCTCTGTGAGTCACTCTCTTTCTCTCTCTCCCCTTCACTTCCTCCCTGTCTCCCTCCCTTCCTCCAAGTCTGTCCTTCTGTCTCACGGTTTGTCTCTTGGTCTACTTAAGTCTTTCTCTTGTCAGACTGTCTGCTCATCTCTGTCGTTTTCCTTCCCTCTCCTCTGTATCTGTGTTTCTGCTGGTCCCCTCCTCTCATCTCCCCACATCAGTCCCTCTCCCGCATTCTTCTGTCTACCTGGTCTATTTCCCTGTCGTCTGACTCTATTTTTCTTTGTTTGTTTGTGTCAATACCGCCTTCTACCTGTCTGCCTCCCTCCCCGCTTCCTGCCTGGTTTTGTTCCTGTCTGCGTTTCCCTCTCCCTTCACCGGATTGTCTGACCCTCTGGCCTTCAGGTGGTTTTCTTGCCCCCTTTTCTGTCACTTTGTCGATTATGATCTCTGTCTTTCTCTGTTGGGCTCATCTTTTCTTCTCAGTCTCTTTCTCTTTTTATTGTGGTAACATTCACATAACAGACTATTTTAAAGTTGACAATGCAGTGGCATTTAGCACATTCACAGTGTTGCGTGGCCACCTCTTCTACCTAGTCCCACATTTTCCTCACCCCAAAGGGAAAGCCCGCAGTGAATAAGTAGTTACTTCCCAGAGTCTCCTCCTTGCAGCCCCAACAACCACCAGTCAGTCACCTTCCCATTCCCAGATTTACCTTTTCTGGATATTTCATATAGATGGAACCATGCAACCAGAGATACTGTGAGTCTGGCTTCTGCCACGGAACATACCATTTATGAGGTTCATCCATATTGTAGCAAGGACAGGTCCTTCATTTGTTTTTTTAATCTTTCTCCTTCTAGAGAAGTTTAAGGTTCACAGAGAAATTGAGGGAAAGGTACAGAGATGTCCTATATTGCTCAAGCACCCACATACCCATAGCCTCCCCCATTATCAACACCACCAGAATTTCACAGAGACATATCATCATCACCTAAAGTCCTTATTTACTTTGGGGGTCCCTCCTGATGGTGTACAACTAATAGGTTTCAATAAATGTAAATGACACATGTCTATCACGATAGTTCTACACAGAGTATTTTCACTGTCCTAAATATCTTCTGTGCTTTCCCTACTCATTTTACCCATCCCTCAACTCCTGGCAACCACTAATATGTCGGGAGCGCGCCCGGGCCGCACCACCCAGACGCGGAAATCCCCACCCGGCAGCTGCTGAGGGCATGGACACCTCGTGCCTCAGCTTGTGCAGCACGGTGTGCACGTGGACAGCGCACGGATTGGGCGCTGGGGCTGACATTTACCGCCATTGGCCAGCAGGGATTGACCTTTGTACGGATTGGTTGTTTGGG